>WUCR03174332.1:0-15673 GCA_009858155.3 Phymanthus crucifer
ACTCACTGGGACTGGGATTTATGAACAAGAAAACAATAGAAAAATGGGAATGGGATTGAGTCTCGAGCAAAGTAGGCGGGGATTTTGGAATTTGAACTGGGATGTCAAATAAAATTTTGGCTGAGAAAATGGGATTATGACCCCCCTTCAGGACCCTCTTTTTACTTCATAGATTAACATTTCTTAGTTAGGAAGTCACGTTCACGAGAAGACACAAAGATGAGTACGACTGAAACAGGCAATCTTATTCACGTAAGAATGACACCTTGTCTGAAATTGGGAAAAAAATCATCTTTAATTTCTAAGAAAGTAATGGTAATCAAGAAAAAAATGTTCGTAAATTACCTCTTTCCAAACGTTTTTCAAGGCTGAATGAATATGACTAGCAGCATCGTCGTTGTTCATTCGAGCAGCGCGACCAGAGAATGTGCTTGAAATGGGAAGAAAATCTGCCGACACCTTAGTAGCAACTAGTGTCCAACCTCCACTCTCGGTCGTCATGTCGCAGAGTGCCTGGTACGAATCATCAGGAGAGCCTCCAGTAGGGTCAATCCAGTACAATCCACTGCCGCGACTATGTCCTGGAATGTGTCAAAAACATATTAGTCGCATCATGTTTGCGGGGCCTTGAAGTTTGATTAAAATGCCGCACTTTTCAGACAAAATTTGAAATGGACTACTATTGACGTACTGCCTCACTCAGGAGCAAAGACAAAGCATTCAGTCGAGGCTGTAAGGTTCATATTGACATAATCCTTTGAAACTACCTTAGCGCCTCGCTTGAGTGCTGTGTGGTTGGCCAGTGAACCGATGTACTGAAAGTGGTGAAACATGTTTGAATGATTTTCCAACAGTAGAAAGACGATTTGGATTAATTTGCATTGGGCCTTGGCGCATGCGCAGATGATCATGCACGTGTCTAGTCAGTTCTTACCAGAGTTAAGAATATCCAAGCAGTGTCTCCCTGGATTGTGCATCGAATGCCCTTTGCTCTCAGTAACTAGGGGCAACCAGGAAACTCCATTACACAGTTGCAAGGCATTCTGGGATGCTTCATAGCGAACATGGCCGGCTGTGTTACTCGTGCAGGCTGCCGAGGAACCACCAAAAGGAATGGAACCGACCGGAAATGGTCCAGGAGGGCCGCGCTTTCCAGGAAGTCCCTGTGAAGTCATCAGTGGGCTTTCAGTCAATAAAGTAAAGTCAAAATTATCTCAAAGTAATTAAAGTGTTTTTGTTGAAACCGTAAATGGTTCTGCAGTTGACGAGTACATACCGGTTGTCCTCTCCTTCCAGGATCACCCTGTCGAGAATGAAAAGAAAAAAAAACAGTCCTCCAGCCACCCATACACAGTACCATACCTGATCCTGTAAGAGACCTTTCCCCTTATGACGTTTTGTTCCTCAATTACCACAATGCTTTTCGAATATTCAATTGTTGAACAAAAGAAACTTCCGAAACGCATTCTGGAGCTGTAGGCATAAAACGTCACAAGGGTTGGGGCATATTCTGCAGACTGCCATTATATAACAAACATGGTGAAAAACAAATGAATCATTCGCAATGGAATGACACATGATTTGGAAACCACGAGAACCATGTTTCGTTAATCAGTTCTTGTTATCAAGTGAGACACCAGGGCATCTTTGATATCTGGAGGTTTTCCAACTTTATGACCATAGATAGCGTCGAAGCGTGTCTTTGCAGACCCGGCCACCAAGACAATAGACTCCAGTGTATTTGATTACAACAAGTATTTCAATCCTTATTTTCCATTCAAATCGTACTGAATGTGTACTTTTATATCAAGAATTTCGTATTTCGAGTGCGGTTGTACGCCACTCCCTCCCCTCTGGTTCCACCCCTACTGACAATCCAGTCAAAGTTTTCTTAGATTATGGTTTCTTACCTTGATGCCATCATTACCATTCCGTCCATCACGGCCAGGAGGGCCAGGGGATCCTGCTACTTGCACCGTACAGCAGCCACAGGATGTGCTGCCTTCTGTCGTCTGCGGGATGCTCTAGAAAAATGAACAAGAAACCGCCGAATTAGCTTAGTATCCCGGAGATCTAAGGTGGAGTTTCGTAGATATAGCGAGATACAGAAAGAGAAGTCAAGGGAGAAGCTAAGCCTAAAGGAATTAACAATAGTTCGGCAAATAGTCACAGCCTTTCTTCCTATATTCCATGAGGTTAGAGTTAAGGAGCTATTTCTCTAAAAGGCGGCAATCGTAGAACATGGAAAATACCCTCTTAAATGTACAGGACTGAAAGAACCTTACAAGCAGCTCTTGCCGCATACGAACACTGGGTGCGTATGTAAGAGGCGCACGCTCGAGATCACTGCCACCCGTGCTTCCCGCAAAATATACGAACTCTTTCCTTACTTTTGGAGCCTGTGAGTGTACATTATCCAAACATCCAACGAGCAAAATAAAGACTGTGACCAACATTTTCTTACTCCAAGCCCGGTTGTGAAGCTCAATCAAACTTTCTCAGCGCAAGCGGACAAAATCACCAGTGATGTGCTATTTAAAGGGTTTTGAGATGTCATCTAATGCCATCCTATTAATGTCAAAAGTGAAGTGAACTGCAATTCTAGAACTACCCATTGATTGGTATCTGCGAAGTTAT
The DNA here is from genome assembly GCA_009858155.3 of Phymanthus crucifer. Taxonomy (NCBI): domain Eukaryota; kingdom Metazoa; phylum Cnidaria; class Anthozoa; order Actiniaria; family Phymanthidae; genus Phymanthus; species Phymanthus crucifer. The sequence goes on from WUCR03174332.1 coordinate 2,638, forward strand.
CAAGGCTGATGCACGCTTTCTGAAGCTATTTGACAATGTTGGTTTTTCTTGCCTCGACAAGCAAGACGACTGCCTAATCAGTTGGCAGGTTTTCCTTTAGATTTTATCAACTGACTTTAGACGACTGTTTTAGTTTTGATGATCAAGTAGCTGAGCAAAGTCACTATTATAGTGGCAGTCTGCCTTGCGCAAATCTAGAGGTACATTTTGATGAACGTCGTCGGACTCGTGAAACAAGATCCCTCTACGTCGCCATGCATTCCCTCCCTTGCCACACGAGTGTTGTTGGACATACAGAATGTAGTTGTAAAACAAAAAAACTTCACAGAAAAACGCCGTTCGGGGAGCAATTTCTTACCAAATACGCTGGAAAACTCCACCCAACTTGTTAAGAGCTTTAAATATCATGAAAATGCACTAGAAATGAGAAAACCAACCTACGCGCTAAATTTTATAAACTATTCATGTACCTAGAATATTTTCTTTGACCAAATATGCCGAGGGAGCGCCAGGCCAGAGCCACCATGGATATCTTTTCTGGCCACACTCAATACTCCTAGGCAGGGCATACAGATTCAACACCCTTCCATCTGAGAGAGTTTGCCCACACTGTCAAGACAATGCGATATAGGTCTCAGTTCATCGAGACATTTCAATAATCCACTTTAAGGGAAAACGCGCGCGTTAATTTCGATGTAAGGGTGTTCGATATGGAAACGCTACTCGGGAATTTAGTATGAGACAACTGAGCGAAGCTCAACGAAAAGTATGTATTGGATTTGAAAGATGCGAGTCGGGCAGTTCTTCAGGATCAGTGGGAGCAGCACATCTAATTTCACCTGAACAAAGCGAAGAACGCGCAACGCCACGTCCGAATAAAATTTTTTCAGAGTATAATAGCAACAAAAGACCTTCAATCCTCGCTTAGATCTGCTTTTCTATGTACTTTACACTTAGCTCGAGAGAACAAACGTCATTTTTTTTGTGCTGTTGTACTTGAATTCTGTATCTAAAGGCACAGATTTTTGCACAGACAAATTGAAGTTTACAATGGAAAAACAACTGTTTTAGCCCGAAAATGGAGTCTAGAGTGAAGTTTGAATGAAGGGCTTTTTCTAGTGTCAGCCGAATGTGAAGACTTCAAAGAATCCCAAACTGCTTGTCTCACTTTTATTGTCATAACGGGCGAGCGCACAAATGCGTGTCCTTTCAATGTGAGGATAAAGGTTATCGCCATCTATTAAATGGTACTTATGGAAGAGATAGAGTTACACTTTAGGACACGCGCCGGACCTCTGTACAGCGCCGTAGAATAGGCTCGTGGACACAATGATAGCATTAGAATACACCGTCTTTAAGACTGCACAGCTTTAACTAGAAGAAAAGAGCCTCTTTTTCTCTTAAACATCTGGTCTTGTCTTGCTGTAAGACATTGAAAAAGAACATTCTAAGACACGAAAGCGGGCACCGCGGAGTGCAAAAACACCGATACAACGTATGTACACTGGCTTGAATGGCACCGTAGCGGGCCATGAAGTCTGAGAGCAGTAAACTGAACCCATCACAAGGAAACGGGATAAAATACAGTTGAATAGTTTATAGCTTTCTTTTGTAACAAAATGAAATTATAAGAGAAAACTCCAAGAACTTGATCATTTCGTCCCCAGCGCTGCCTACAATTTAGAAAATCTTTTGTCAGATTTTTGAAAACTGATCTCCTTTTTCTCACCTTGAAAATACCGTCAAACACTCAACAAAGTTTAAATATGTTGGTTTTCTAAACTATTAGTTTATACTTGAAGTATGTATGTTTTTGGTAATGTGTTTTTAAGCGGTTTTCGGACGGCACTTTGATATTCGTATGCAAATGTTTCCTAATTTGTTGAGACGTTGATCGAGCGATCTTTGGTTGCCTTTCTAATTTGTCAATTCAACGCGTACGTTTTCTGCTGTTAACACACAGGAAATGAAGTCTAAACTTTTGGAGGTGACCTAAATCTATAAACTATACAATGTGCGATCCAGAGAAGGATTTAATTTCACTCCATACCAAGAAAACAAATTCGATTAATATTTGAAAATCGGATTAACCTTTAGATGCTATATTTTAGTTGTAATCAAGTAAAAAAAACTGATTTCATTTATATTTTTGAGTGGAAGTTGAGATTATTGGCATTAGCGCGCGTACAAGAAGGTATTTGTACAGGTCAAAAAAGCATCTTTCATTACACATTATATTGTATAGTTCTGTTCATTCAAAAGGCCTAGTATAGATGTTTGTGTCGAAGATCTAGAAATCATGATTTTACAGTGCAAAGAACGAAATGAAAAAAGAAACGCGAAAAAAAACGCGGAGATATTTTGGTGTTTTAAAGATACGATGAAATTGTGCTACCTCCATCATATTCCCCTTTTTCATACTTTGCCTGACCCAGTCATAGCCGAGATACTTCATAAAGCTGTTCTGGAGTTTTTGAATAAAAAGAATTTTTTGAAGAGCAATTCCACATGATGTCCGCTAGAATAGACACGTGTGAGCAGCGCCAAACCACAAAAATAGTCCTCCAACCAATAATTGTGGCTCAAATAACCGAATAGTATTGGACTTCTCTTCCCTACGATACAGCCATGCAGACTTTCCTCTGTCGATAATTTATTTTAATTGGATTTAATTCATCTTTATTAAATTAATTTTTGACTTCAGACTTGACTCTTCGTATCTTGAACGCCAGTTATCTCGGTGAAAATCAACTTCAAAAGTTTACATTTGACTCTGCTCGAAAGAAAAAAAAAAAAAATAGCCGTTTTACTGCGCGTTCTTACGGATTAAAACAGAAGGGAATTGGTGAGTTTTTGAAATTTTGTTTTCTGGGAAAGTTTTCTCGACGTTTGTAGATAGACAGTAGAGAGAATCGAAATAAAATTTGTGATAATTTCCCTGATGTGAAGTAGAGAATACAAATAAGTCCTAGTATAAGCATTATTATCTCGATGTGTGACAGATGTTAGCTCGTTTGCTGCCATTCTCAGAGTCAAATGTGTGTAATTTCCCTCACTTGTTTTAATATCGAGAGTACTAAACCTTGTCTAGGTTAGGAGAGATTTGTAGCATCCACACAGTCTGGACATGTGGCAGAGCGTATGTATTGTAGCCCAGTTCGTCTTGACTGTTTTGTATTCTCGCTATCGGTGGGGAGTCTCTCGTAAAACAAAGCCGACAAGAAAATCGTCGGTTACTAAATCCAAATTTACAGGATTTAAAAGCTTAGAAATGAAATAAATATCGATTAGATAATTCGTATCTGGAACCAAAGTACCATGGTATGGATTTTGTGCTCTATTTTGGAGGAAAATTTTGGGAGTTTTAAGAGGTTGTCTATGAAAAGGAGATCGACCATCACTTCACGTAGCAACCCAAACTTTCGTTTAAAACACGTTTTGATCAATTCCCATTGATCAAGACCTGTGAATTGAATTCGTCGGAATCAAAAAAGGATCTGAATAAGGAAACCCCGTTGCTGTAGAGCTTATAGAAGAGTAAAATACAACAATCAAAAGAAAGACATTACACGAATTGTGGATGTCATTTCGAGAGGGAGGCCTTTGGAAGTTTAATTTTTGACAACAAAATGGCTTTTTTGAAGTGAAAGTCACCACAGAGAGGGATACAATTAACTAGATCTTTTTGTAGTCCATCAATCGGACCAACAAAACATCCGTTTTACATTTTGGCTGAAAAGGGCTTTAAAACGCCGTGCATGTGAGAAAAAAAACGTCAAACTTGAAATATTCGAAAGCCATCGAAGTTGCAATTTGAATCAGTAAAGTATTAAATTGAATTGAAGTAAAAAAATTAATTTGGAATGAATGGCACTGGACTCCCTACAGACTTTCAAGTGCAAAGCTCTGTGATTTAGATATAAAAATAATACAAACTTGACTTTGAAACCCTGCTGTTTAGAACACGGCTCCAATAAATACGCAGTACAGATTACTGCAAAAAAGAAAGGAAAGGAAAGAAAAAAAGGTTTCAGCTTTTGAAGTTTTCGGTTTGGATTACACCTTTCAGCTTAGAGAGAAGCGCCTTTTGTCACAGAAGCGCAGTCATAATAGGCTAAACTCTCTACGAGTTGAGAAATTTGTACAACATCGCTCGATACCTTCAATAATAAAGGCTAGTTTTCAGTTGAAAAAAGGTTCATTAATTCTCTTGTTGGAGTGCCCATTTTAGAAATACAATTTGAACCTCTAAACGTTGGCAAGTAATTCAAAACGTTTCACCAAAAACCCTGTAAAGGGATATTAAATTCCTATCAAAAGATTTACTTTTTAATTTATCTCTAGTGAGTGGAAGATGAATTTGTTTTGCAGAAATAATAGCCTGTTTTGATTGCAGACATTTGGCAATAGTATTTGATTAAATTAGCAAAAAAACTTTGAAGAATTGTCACTAATATCTAATAGAACTACAAACACCTTCAAGGTTGTATAAACTTTTACTAATATTTCGCACCCCAGTTTTCTTAGTTTAGAGCTATGAAACAAATATAAAAATTATCGAAAAAATATGGCTCGTTTAGCAACAGACTTTGAGAATAATAAATACTGGATGAATTATTATCATTATTATTATAAGAAAACGTCTCTAAATACAGATAAACTGGAAAAAGAGTTGAAGCCAGCTTCATCACTGCAGGTCTAAATATAATGCATAGATAACAAGATCTTCATGAAATGGTCAATCAACAACAGATGGGACTACTAAAAGTGTGCTCTATGTTTGGCCAGTACCTGGTTCCTTCAACACGAAAGAAAAAAAACACATTCATAGACTTCAAAAGACTAAACTATATGTTATATCAACAATAAGTCCATGTTGTTTGGAAATTAAAATTGCTTTGTTCACGGAAAATGGCCAAATTCAGACTCGTTAAGTGATGAGCCATTACCGGTAGTTATCGTGGTTTATCCATAATGAATCATGACAATTTTCCCCCTGTATTTCCGAACTATCTGTTTGAGTCGAACTTAAGGACCGCGAAAGACATCATGCTTGTACAACTCTAATCGAGCGCTCTTCACATTACTGTGATTGTTGACGCCCATTCTCGATAACACTCCTCGATAAGCTTTCAAATCTCTCACTCACAATGGAGTTTTCTCTATCAAATCCTATGGCTTTTCGCTCCCTCAAGGTTTAATATCGATCTTCTACGGATTCGTGATTACAATTTCTTTATCATCAACTTTACAGTCTGATTGCTCTTTAATAGCCAGTCCATCTGCAGACGAGCTCTTTCACTTTATGTACCCTACCTAAAGCCGACCCTTGAATATACATTAAGCAAATGTAATGGCCTGCAGTTTGCTAACGTAGTCATGGGAACCGTTTGACTAGGTCTTGCATGTTGGGTGATCTCCTATAGGGATTCATGCAGCCAAGAAGAGCAAGAACAATAGGCACGACCAAAAGAGCAAAATAATAAGAACAATCTATAATGGTATTGAAATATGGTTTTAAGACTGCCTAATTACTTTGCGAGGTCGCCACTTTAAATTTAACAGCAGATGTCGAGTGAATCATGAAGAAAATAGTAGACTAAACGGCCAGCTTTCCAAGGCACGAGCCGTTGAGTTAGCGCGGTCACTAAGGATAAAATACAAAGACTAGATAATAAAGAAACCAATCTCAATTAATTCTTCATCTCCGGATCTCATTATAAGGGATAGTGGAGGGGTAGAAGACTATTTATAAGAGAGCGAGACTTCAGAGGTGTAGTCACTGCTCGAGTAGGACTTACTGCGTTGCATAACTATGAGTGCTGCTCATCATCATCATCATTCTGGCCTAACAAGGTCACACCGACAGTTATTACAAGGATATTATGTTCTTCCGTGCTGTACGGCCCAACATTGTGGTTTTCAAGCCCCCAGAGAACCCGTACGACATGTTCGACAACCATCTTTCTCCATCGAGTCGATCCTGAATACAACCACCTCTGCACCTTCTCTTCCAAGCACAACAACCAGCTCGTTTTCCATGGATTTCCTGCGCAAGCACGGCCAAGCAGCTCCTTTGACTAGCGGTTTATCTCCCCTACACAGATTACAGCCCTACCCCGAGTGTTACAGCCGGTCACTCTCTTCTCCTTTAATGAACGACAAAGGTAAGACCGGATAATCCGCCTTATTTGCTTTATCCTGGAGTTGAGAAAATCCTTACCCAAATCATAAACTCTTCACTTAGAGTAATCACACTTTTCAAAGGCGAGTCAGTTAAAATTTCGTACAGTACGTTTTTTAACGCGTAAGATTTTGCCTAACGAAAAATGAAGCCCATTTCTTTTAGTTCTACTACTATATATTGTACAATAGATAATAGTTTGTTTAGCGTTAGTATTAGTACAACATTGATGGTACTGTCTTTGAAAACTCGCACTTTAATGCTAAATGTGTCGTGTAGTTGGAAAGTACTCTATAGGTTAACCGAGAATTAAAAAAGCAAATACCAAGAATTACCCACAAAAGACCACGCTACTGTTTTTTTCTTTTGGATTGTTGGATCGAATACTACGTCCAGCAGTTTGATTTTCTTTAATCAAGTTCCATTTGAACGAGCATCACAATATGGACAACCCCAGAAAATCTTTTTAAAAATGTTTTCTTTGGAATGGAGCTCTCCGAATAGAATAAGAGAGTTTTTATAAACACTTTGAAAAATAGTCGAATGGTAATACTGCTTACACTCACTGAAAGAAATCAAAAATTCTCGAAGTTATCATAAAGTTTATCAGTGACATTAAAAAAAAAAGTTTTAATAATCTTGAATGACCCAAAATGGCCTTGCAATTTGCTCGTTAGTTTTAAAAGAAATTTAACTGTTCCTCTACTAGGAACGTGAGGGCAAAAGAAACCAAATCAGTATGTGAGTTAACTATTGAATGTTCATTTAGCTTGTTGCTGAAATCATATAATCAAATATTGCTTGGCTGATCGTTTTTAAATAGTATATTACACTAACTCAAAACTGAAAAGTCTTTAAGAGGTTTTTTTCGTCGAACCAGTTTCTGGACATTATAACGTGTTCTGGTCAACTCCTTATTTATTTCCCAGTTTGTTGGCTTTGTTTTTTTGATCCAAATTTTGAAATAATACCCTACAAAGTTTTGTTTTTCTCTTCGAACGACGTTTTAAAATTCAAATTGACTTTTTGTTTAAAAATTACAACTTTTTGAAATTCATATTACGTTTTGATCAATTTTCTAAAGCGTAATTTGCATCAGGTTACACAAAAGGGTATGAAAAGAAGACTTATTGCAACTATTTTTGGCCCGAAGTTTATTTTCCAAAGTTTCACTTTTATTTTCTAAACCTCATCTTTTTACTTCTTCATAAAATACCTTTTGGTGCAATTCGTGTAATTTGATTGTTTTTTGCTTTCACTTTTATTATTCAAAAAATCCATTGTTTGGCATTTTCGTTGTTGTCCTTTTCTTACTAAGATTACTTGTCGTATGATTCGTCTTGACTTTCGATGTAGCCTTAAGTTTGGCGGGGAAATGAGGATCTTTATTGCGGTTACTTAGTATGGTTATTATGGATCTTCTTGCCGACAATAGCTATCCGTTATGCGCAATCGTTATGAATAACGATCCACAAAACAGCAATTAAAGCAACACTAAAACAACCTCTTGTACTTTAGCTGTGTTAACAATAACTCCTGGTGCTTCAGCAGGTGGATCGCGGATTACTGAAAGTTAACAAATCTCAAAATCAAACAGCCCCTTACGAATGACTTTGAACAGACAATTAGCACTGGTAATCTCGAAGAACTAACTAGTTAACGAGCAGACGGCGCCTAAACTAGATGGGATACGACAGGGAATCAATCATGTTTGAGTTAGTCCTGTCGTGTTTCAAGAGGACCGACCCTGACTAATTGTCCATTACTATTTAATGATTCAAGTCTAATGACCAACTCATTTATCGAATATAATCATTAGAAATGGATGCTCATTTAGCCGTAACGACGTCAATTCGAACCTACATTTCCGCCGCGGGTTAACCTGCAACTCCAAGTGATTTCATAAGATAGTAATTTCCTATATATATTCATAGTTTTACTGATATTTTGTGAGTCATTACGCCGATGTTTCCTTACTTCTATACCGTCTGCGCTCACTACCTTCGCCCAGTAAAATTCCCTCTCTGGATATTCTAACATGTAATTATTGACGTATTAAAGGCTGCGAAAATGAGTACATTAAAAACATCTTTAGGCTGATATTTGCTTTATTCTAAGCTTATTATTAGAGACCGGTTATTGTTTGGCAAATATATAGAGAAGGGCATTAATTTTCATGCGCAACACAGAAAAATCAAAAAATAGGAAACAGGGAGAAGGGAGCTGGGGAAAGTTTGGCCATGCTACCACGAGTGAGCTTTATGAATTTCTCGATTCAAAACATCAAAAATTTTTCGAGAGCTTTTCCATATGGCCCAAGGCTTAAGAAGGAAAAAATATCTTCTCATTGAAAGTAGAAGGGTCATGATGGTCTGCATCTTGCTATAAAATCAGGGACATAGCTCCACAGGGGAGGGGGTCGTGCCCCCCCCCCCCCCCAGATTTTGGCGCAGGAAGAGTAAAATCTATGGAATTTAATATTTATACCTTGGTACCCCTCCCCCAGTTTTCAAGGATTTGCTACGGTATTGAAAATTTGAAATATACATTTGAGTGAAGTTTTGATAACGTTTTACTTTTCAGTGGAGTGTACGCAGACAGCAAAGCGAGCTTGGAAAGCCGAGAAACCTAAACGAGTACGAACAATCTTCTCACCCGATCAGCTCGAGCGACTAGAGAAAGAATTCGACAACCAACAATACATTGTGGGAACAGAACGATTCTACCTTGCATCAGAACTGGGGCTGACAGAAACACAGGTCAAAGTGTGGTTCCAAAACAGAAGAATAAAATGGAGGAAGCAAAACTTGGAATTACCGAAAACTGATAAAGGCGACGATGAAGAAGAGGAAGAAAACTAAATGCACAGGACTATTTTGTAGCAATTTTGTAGTTTCTTTTTTTTAGATTCTTTTAATAAGATAGCGAAACCTTTTACAATGCCATTGATTTATCGCACAGTAATTGGTTCGCAAGCATCGCCAGGAGAGTCAGACGGCTGCGGTGACGTGCCAATGAAGAATAACCTTCAGCAAAGTCTGATAGTTGAAATGCCTGACTGAACCTAGTAATTTTTCAACCTCTGGACTAGCTTCTGTAATTCAACTCCACTCACAAAGCATACTTTTATGAGAACATTACTCATTAGGTTTATACTAAAGTTTAAAATTCGGATACGCTTTATGACATCATTACTCACCATCAATCACGTGATCAAAGTGGATTTTGTCTTGCATCATACTTTTAGAGGACAAGATGGTTACTAAAAATAAATAAAATATAAGCAATAAGATAGATTAATTACGATTCATGAAATTATTATAATCATATCAAACACACGAATAACGATTATCATCATGTAATGAATTGATGCAACAGGTGGCATTCTTAACAGTAAATCTTCAATGACATGGATATTGTTAATATATGAAGCCTGTTCAAATTGGGAATTAATAGATGATTAGTATTAAAGATGATTAGATTGATTAAATCATAATATTCACAATGATTTTCAAGATGTACATTGAACAAAAACGAAGTGTAAAATAGATATTTATAAATCAAAAGTATGCACTTTTACAAGTAAAACGAATAAAGTTTATTAGTCAAAGAAATGTCTTGATTAATGAACAATTTATCAGAATTTTATTATTAATTTTTGAGCAAACGCCACAACGTCTTCGGCCATGTGAGCTTCTGGTAGATAAACATAGCAAATACTACTAAAAATACCTGTTTCAATGTCATAAAACCAGCTTCTCGTTGTCCTTAATAATGAGCAGTTTGTTGTTATTGATATGACAGTGGGTTTGCAGTTGTTGAAGGCAGTAAAAACCTCGTTAACTGGGAAGACGTTTGCCAAAGCTGCCATGTTGCCTTGTTGAATTCCCGCTTCCCGCTCTTTTCGAAAGTTTCACCAGTAGCTATTACGTCACTGCAAAATGCTGTTCATGCATTTTCCTGCATTTTCATTGGTCGAAAAGAAACAGCCATCATGTCCGGTCTTCTTCAATATTTTGATAGTCTTTGATAGTCGCATTTCTAAGATAAGAAAAGATAATAAATGTATTCACTTTCAATTTCATAGAATATTTTTCCTAAACAGTTTTTATACTCCTTATTTTTTGTACCTCTCATATTTTAGTTTAAAATCTTGATGAATAAGAGACAGATACAAACAAGAGAAAATGAGATATCTCATTTTCTCTTGATACAAAAGAAGAAAAGTCAAAGAGTCTTCAAACTCCACAAGACAAAGAATCGAATTGTTCACGGTTGGCTACCTGTGGAAAACCTGTGGTGCAAGATAACCACAGGAAACCCGTAATACAATTACCCAGGATTCTTTTCGACCTTCTTTTCTCTTGGACGCCATCTTGAATCTGTTTGTAGTTAAGCGTCAATTATCAAAGGTTTTTGGCATTTAGGGATCTAAAATGCCCGTAAACGTGCACCCGGCTATTAGGGTAAGTAATGTTTTGAATAATGTTTGAGATCATAACCTAAGTGCTTGCTTATAACTTGAGATTTCAGCGAATAGCTTGCCATAGCTTAATTTTCAAATTAACCTCTTCCATCTGTTTATTACGAAACTTTCAGTCATATTTATTGATGCAATTTAATTTATGCACTAGTCAAATGAAACCCCCACCCCCATGGTCCCGGGGCAGGGTGGGGGATTTGACTTGAACCCTAGTGAAATACTGTCAAAAACCCCACCCCCTGGGGCAGATATTTCAATCAAATGCCCCTACCTCTGGGTCTGTGATTTATTTACCAACATCATTAACTTCAAAATTAAGTGCAAAATTGCCCCAGGTGGGGACAAGAACCAGAGTCAATTCTGATCAAATGCACCACCCCCAGGGGACAAACTTTCGTTCAAAAGTGGATCAATCCCCCACCTATCCCCCACCCTGCCCTGGGACCATGGGGGTGGGGGTTTCATTTGACTAGCGCATTAGGACTTATTCCAGCCATTACTACATGCCTAGTTAATTGAATTTCTGCCTTTTTCTCCTAGTTCTCAAGATATGCTGCTCTGTTCATTGGAATTGCCTATGGATATAGACGAAATGGTTAGTGGTGCAAATGTTATGTGTGAAAAACGCTATGCTTATCTCTGAACAAATGGAAATAATACCAAGTGGTTCTTTTAATTGTCTAAAGCCATTGATCGTTTGTAATAGCCGCCATGTTGGAAGAACTTGACAAAAGAATTTTCAATGAGTTCTTTGTTACTACGGATGTCACCGAACTGGTTTGTCACGCTCTAAAAACATATCACGACTATGCCCACAAACATCAACGTTTCTGTCTACATTCCTTTCTCCACGTGTCGGCATCCTTTTGATACTATTCTTCTCCACCAATTAGCAAAAGGATGCCAACGCGTGGAGAAAGGAATGCAGACAGAAACGTTGATGTTTGTCGGCGGAGTCGTGATATGTTTTTAGAGCATGACAAACCAGTTCGGTGACATCCGTAGTATATCTTCCAACATGGCAGATATGCCTTTTGTTATATTGATCTCCTGGGAGTGATTGCAAACCAAGAATATACTTAAATACCCTGCTAATAGCTGTAACACCTTTGTCAACACGATGTGGATACAAGACGTGATTTGGCTTGCAACATATATTCAGCATCATGAAAATTAGGTAACATGGAGTGGCCACCCAGCAAATGTTGCTCATAACGTCATATGTGAGTGATGAATGTCCATCATCATGTGTGAGCATCTATCACAGGGTGGTCACATGATGCAATCTAGTTTTCAGCAATGTTTCACTAATGTTGAATCCAGAATCACATTGTGTCATATGATTAGAAATTGCATCTAACCACAGGTTATGCAGAAATAGAGCCATGCTTTGTCAGAATAGTTTTAGGCCACAATGCTACTTGTTGCCATTTGGAAATGAATTTCCTTGTTGGCTGTCATTTTTTGTAGAATACCTGAAGCCAAAAGCAGCTCACAATAGAGAAGTAGAAGCATTACGAGCAAAAGAACTAGCTTTGATAGAAGAAGCCAAGAGGGCTGCAGCAGCAAAAGGTTTGTGACTTGAACAACCTCTTCCAAACTGATACTGTCTGTTATTTTAATTACTATCTTATTCCACAAAAAGCTCAGTAAGGCTCAATGTTAGATGAAAGTCATTTCAGTGCATTTACCAAATATGACCCCCAAGACAGTCCCACAATACACTGCAATGACAACTCAAACAAGATTTTCCTGCTGGACCCAGGAATATTTAGCCCTCCCCCACTCAACTACCCATCCCCAAGAGTGACTTATTACCGGTATACCACTCACCTATGTTTATTGTCATTCTTATTTCAGAACCATTGTTTTGAATATTCTTCATCATAAATCATGAGACTTCAGTGAATTTGTCGACAAATTATATTTAAAGAGAGTTGTTTGGGGTATGTCGTAGGCAAAGAAATCAAGATTGTGATACTGTACATGTAATTACGTTGAACTCTTTTGCCTCACACTCATTAAAAATTTTTTTGTAAAATCGCTTGTTTTTGTTATTCAATTCCACTTGGACTTGTCACACCTTGTATCCAAGCTTGCTATCCTCATACCCCTTCCTCCAGGGTGTTTGGTATCACAACATTCTATTCCATATATGCTACATGTACAACTTGAACATTTTGTAAAACTCTGAGATAAAACTTTATTTTCTATGATACATTTTATACAATTATATACATAAAATCCTGGAGGCATAAGCCTGCTCCATCCACTGCTCAAGCTGCCAGAAATTTATCTCTTGGACATCTTGGCTACATAATTATTCTCCCTTTCTTTCAGTTTGCTTTCAACTTCAATCTGAATGAGAA
>WUCR03175221.1:4428-15673 GCA_009858155.3 Phymanthus crucifer
AGATTTTAGGGACGTGGCAGTCCTTTTTCCCCCAAACCCACCTCCCCCCCCCCCCCTCCCCCCCGCCCCCCCCCCCCCCCCCCCCCCACCACCACACACATACATTTTGCTAGTATTCTTCCTTTTTTCTTTTTCTTTAAAGTCTTGATCTTTCTTTACAGGCGAGAATGTCCTGGTATCTAGGGTCGGTTTTGGTGGAAACAAAGCTCAACCCAATTCACCAAGTCAACTCAAGCTAGAATTTAGTATTGACAACAGCAATTACACATGTTTGAAAAGATCTAGTGTTGCCTGCATGGTAAGAATGGTTTCTAGCAAAGTAGTATTATTCCAACTATAATGAGGTATATTTTGAAACATGGATGCATTTTGAAATATTCGTATTTAACTAATGACATGACTTTCAATGATTTCAGTAAACTGGGCATAAAGAAAACAGAAAAGTCTTATTATTTCTTACAACTTTTATTTTTCAGCGTTACTTTAGTACTCATGCACCCCCAGTTCCTGGAACTCATTTGTCGTATGTTGAGGTTAATAAGGGTGAATCAGTCAATACTCGCTACATCAGATACATGCCTGAAGAACCTAGTCCCTCCTTGCGGCCAGGTGGAAGTTCCCTTAGAGTAGAAGCATATGGATGCATAGAAGGTAGGCAACAGACAAGTCGTCTTCATGTCTATCTGATGGAGTCAGTGATTGGTGCTTTCTGACTTACTGACCACTGACTATTAAGGATGTCGGACTGATTCATTGACTCAAACTGGGCTGAGAAGAAGCCATACTAACAAAGATCTTATCGTTTGCACTAATTTAATAGACCTTTTTCGAATTTAAAAAAATAACCGCTGAAACCGTACTGCAGATGCAGCCTCGATTTGTTAAAAATATTCATCAATGTCAACGTGAATGTAAAAATTTTCGGACTCAAATATTGCAAACTATCTTTGAATTCCCACGAGCTATTTTGGTAATTATGAATATATTACGTATAAGTGAGGTTAACCCTGCAGAAGTGCGTCTGCTGTGCGTGGCAGCGGTCATTCTCTGCGAATTCGAAACTGGAGTTTGAGATGTTGAAGGTCCATAATATTCTGTTACAGCATACCCAAATATGGATATCCTATTTGCCATGAGTGCCACATCTCCTACACTGGCTTCACAGAACCTTGATCTAATGAAGAAGACAGCCAAAGACATTGTCAATTTGTATGGAGTACATCGTATAAGATACGCGACTATGACGTTTGGTTCAACCGCCACCCCGGTTTTTGATTTTACAAATTCGTCGGTTTCCAAAGACTACGTCTACTCTAGAATTGATAGTGCAAGTCCAGTATCGGGACCCGTTAACATGGTAACTGCTTTGACTCAAGCAAAGACGATATTTGACAATGCAAATCCTCTCCGTCCAAGTGCTACGAAAGTCTTGATCGTCATGACAGATAAGGATACCACCTCTACAAAGGCGAGTGTAGAAAGTAAAGTAAAGGAGCTCACAGACAAGGAGATCAAAATTGTTGGCGCAGGGGTCGGTACAGAAATAAACAGAGATCAATTGGTTTGGATAACGCTGAACAAGTTCTACATCGTGCACGTTGCTAATGACGAACGACCTCGGCATTTTGGGCAGAGCATCATGACTAGAGCCATTAAAGGTAATTAACATATTGTCATAGTTATCAGTAAAGTTTAAACAGTACATCAGCGAAAAAGTTGAATGAAATGGAAAAAATAGTGAACTCTATCGACAAATTCTACAGATTTTTTCAACTTCTAACACAGCTTTTGATGCACACATCGTCTGCACTCCTACGCTCTTGGTAGCATCCAGAAAAGATACTTTTTGTCAGATTCGAGACAACAAAAGGACTACTCCACGGATTCAAAATTTGCTCATTTTCTTTTCTTTTTCTTTTCAGAGTTTGATATAACATTTATCATCAGTTCAACCGCTGTCGGAAAGCCACAGACCTATCCTCTTATGAAATCAACTCTCAAAGATATTGCCTCCAAGTACGGAATAAAAACCATTCATTACAGCATTATCATATTCGGTTCCAAGGCAGCAAATCCGCCGGCAAAAGTAGTGAAGACCTTCACCCAAGTCACGACCGAGTTTTCCGACAAGACCTCTTTTACCAATTTCCTTGGTAACGTCGAAAAGATACCAGATGGGAGTACTCCAAACGCTCTTGACGAGGCTTTGAAAATGGCTGAAGATGGATTCAATGATCCTAAAGTACGCAAACATGCCGACCATGTTGTAGTAATTATCTATGATAAAGATACTGCCAAAGACTTGAACTTGCAACCCCGCATAGATTCAATGGAAAATAAAGGAATCAGAATAATCCCAGTTGGTGTTGAAACTGCTGTGACAACGAAAGAACTGCAAGGGCTGACGTCTAATGATTATGATGTAATCCATGTTTATGAAGGTGTTACTAAAGAAACGCTTGCAGAGAGAATCATGCACAAAGTTTATCGACGTAAGTTTGATAATATTATCTCACTAATGTAGTGTAATTGCTTTCGTTCATCTACTTTTGTCATGTGTGTGTGTGTGCATCAGTATTGAGGCAAATTTGTCATTCACGATGACATTCAAAAGAGCCTTTGCCCAATCACTTGATGTCAGCCACTATACAGGAGGCAGAAATATTGAGTCTTGTTCTCCTGGGAAACGGAATTCTTTGTCATAAACCAGATAAAACTCATTTAATTGTTTTAAGAGTAAAACAGTAATATTTGCTTTGTAATGAATTTTGCAGTTGACATGCCAGATATTGACCTGACGTTCGTCATCAATGCTGTCGCGGCTGACTCTGATGCCACGTTCGCCTTCATACAGAAAGTCGTTCGATCAATAATCCAGAGGTACAACTATGGCAGAATTTACTACAGCTTTATCTTCTATGGAACCGTGCCTACCACTAAATTTGACTTTGGCAACCAGTTTCCAAATAAAGATGTCCTACTAAGAGCATTCTCAAGGCTTCCCAAGAATGACCCAGGTACCTCCCTTGACAAGGCTTTGGAAGAAGTGAAGCGAATTTACCAAACAAACAATACAAGGTCGAATTCTTGGAAAATTACAGTAATCCTATTCGATCAAAGATCTGGCCTGACTGAAAACGTAGTGAAAACCGTGTCTGCCCCTCTGCGTGAAATTGGGGTTCGTATCATTCCTGTTGGAATCGGCAATCTTGTGAGCTACCGAGAAATGGAGACCATCACCGCTTATGAAGACCATCCCCTGACTGTGACAACATCCAGAAATCCTGTTGAAACTGGAGAAGAGATCATGAGGAAATTCCTTGGACGTAAGTGTGATGACCATACTTGTGAATGTTATCTATTTATTTAGTATTCATATTTTTTTTTTCTTTATAGTTCCATTTGTCGACGTTGTGTTTGTCATTAATGCTGACTCTGTTAACAAGGCCACGACATTCCAGACAATGAAAAACTCAATCAAACAGATTACTGATAAATTTGGAGTTGATCGGTTCCACTATAGCGTTGTTGTATATGGAGATGCCACCATCAAGAAGGAATTTGACTTTGACACTAACAATCCTTTTGAAAAGGAAGTCATTGATAATGTCGATAAAGTGTCAATCATTCCTGGCTCGTCAAAGCTGATAGATGGTCTTAACGAAGCCAAAAATATACTGGACACTAACTCCAAAGTTCGTCCAATATCTCGAAAAGCAATCGTTGTCATCTCAGACAAATCTTCTGGTCAGACTGTACCAGCTCTTCAGCAAGCAGCAAGGCCACTTCACGATCAAGGAATAATCGTTGTTGCGTCTGCCATTGGTGGCGATCCTCCAAGAGAAGAACTGCGAGCATTGACAACCAGAGAAGATGATGTCATTCAGGTTACTAATAGCGACACAAGTGGTTACCTTGGTGACAGAATTGTTTCCAGAATCCTTAAAGGTAAGAAAAACCAAAACACCTTGGAAATATAAAAGTATTTTTTCAATACATCATTTTTTTCGCTGCTCGTTGATGCTATGTGATAAAAAGGTAAAAATATCCAAGGTTTAATGTAATTTGGTCTTTTTTCAGATGGTATTCCAGAAATTGATATCATGTTTGCCATAAGTGCATCAGTGGCAAAACCAAACGTCACAAAACTGATGAAGGACACCATCAGGTCTATCATCCGTCTTTATGGTAACGACCGAGTCCGAACAAGTATCGTTGTATTTGGTTCAACGCCAAGAACGATATTCCACTTTGGCTATGATTTCCCCGACGAAAAAGCAATTCTTGATAGGATTGCAAATATTCCCATTACGGAAACACAGACACCAGATTTACAGAAGGCATTGGATGGCGTCCGCAAATTATTCAGCGAGGTACCACTTCGTCCAAACTCTCGAAAAGTGCTAGTCACCATCATTGATAGACGTTCTGACTCCACTGATGAGGTGCTGAAGAAATCTACAAAGGAGTTGCAGAATATAGGAATTACACAAATCCCCATCGCTATTGGCAACGACGTACCTAACAACCAGATTGAATCAATCACTATCTTCAAAGACAATGTGATAAAGACTCCTGCTAATACACCACCCTGGGAAATAGGAGAAGAAATCATTTCTAAAATTATTGGCTGTAAGTATATGCAAGGCATACTTCGAAACCAATAAAAAATGCGCATGTAACTAATACGTTCGCAAAGCAAGATCTAGCGCTAGAAGGACACCAAAACATCTGGCAGTTGTTAAAATTACTGAGTGTGCTGAAGTTGTAAACTTTTGTTTTCTAGTGCCTGAGATGTTCTTAACATTCGCTATCACAACTGAGGCGGCAATGGATAGCAACACATACGAGATGATGACCAACACTGTCAAACTAACGGGAGATAAATACGGATTAAGGAAGGTCCATTACAGCATTGTGGCGTTTGGAGATCCACCAAAGACCTTGTTTGATTTTGAGTACACATTGCCTGATAAAGAAACGCTCAACAAAGAAGTCGAAAAACTTCCAAAATCTGATGCACCTCTAAATTTTGAGGAGACGATGAAGGAGGTAGAAAGAGTCTTTAACAAAACACAAGTCAAACCCGATTCAAAGAAGGTTTTGGTGGTTATGACACACAAACCAATTGGTGCTAACGATACCGTTATTAAAAATGCCTTAAAACCTCTGGATGAAAAGGAAATTGTTCCGATTGTTATTGGAATTGGAAACAATCCAAGTTCTGAAGAAATGGAAGAAATTGCACGAACAGATAGAAAAGTGATCAGGCCTGGAAGTGCTGATGGGCCGAGGCAAGTGGTTGACGAGATGATAAAAAGAATTATTGGCGGTAGGTATAATAGACAATAATTTTGTAAAGAATTATTAACCAGTGTTTTAATCAATTGGAACCCGTTTTTTATGCAGATGGCGTTCCCAAAACGGACATCGTTTTCTCCATAAGCGTTTCATCAGTGAACAGCATACAAATTGTAAATCGCATCAAGGCCATCATCAAGAATATCGTCATTCGATACGGCACTTCGAAAATCCACTACGGGTTTGTTGTCTTTGGAAACACAACCTCCAACAGAATCGACCTATCTTCAGATGTTCCAACTAAACAAGAACTTGAAGCAACCATCGATTCAGTCAATGCAACCAAAGGCACTCTGGACATCACGAAAGTCGCGAACACTGCAAGTGAAATGTTGAACGGTTCAAAGGCAAGAAAAGACGCAAATAAGGTTGCTGTTATCTTGTATGATCAAACACCAGAGCAAAGCCCTGAAGTACTACAGGATGCAACAAAACGCCTGGAGAAAGAAAAGATTCTGGTTATTCCTGTTCCATTTACCACAACTAATTCTAAGGCAAACGCTATATCTCCAAATGGTGAACAAATAGTTCCTCCAAGAGCTGATGGTGATCCGGTAAACGATGCTGAAAACATAATGAATGTGGTATTGAAAGGTAACTTGTGACTTGTGTTCAAACTCTGTTTATGACGCTTCAACTGTAACGATTTTTGATTTTTAAATATTTGCTTTCGTATTTCAGCTTCATGTGCTGTTAACCCATGCCTTAATGGTGGAACATGTGTAAGCAATGTTGGCTACACATGCAACTGCTTACCAGGATATTTTGGAAGAAACTGTCAAACAGGTAAAGTATACAAACAAGTAAGCCTATCATCTCAGACTGTCCAGAGTTTCCAGACCCCGAGATGTACAATAAAGATAGGCTTTTGCACTGAAAAGACATGTTTTTAAATTCCAGATTTCTGGAAGGATTTTCAAATAATGAAGTTGAAACAGCGCGTATGCATACAATAAACAACGATGCGATAGAGGTCGGCGCGACGATCTCGAGGAAGTCCAAGCTTTTTTGACTTATTTCTACTCCGCGCATAATGTTGCATATATATTGTTTTTAATACTCGTAAAAACAGAGCAAAGATGGAGAGAAGAGGTTAAGTGCGCACCGCCAACGTCCATTGATACTAAACAAACTAAGGATGTAAAATTAATTACTTAGCCTATTTTAACTAGACGCACAATAAATACTATTCTTGTAATTTGTTTAGGATGCGCTCACAGAGAACTTGGCGTCATGGTACCAGAAAATGACGGTAGCAAAGAACATCTGCGTCTTTCTGATAGTCAAATTACCGCATCTTCTCAGCGTGACCCAAGCTATGCTCCTCACAGAGGCAGGCTCAACATGAGAGAGCTCTCGGAAAAGTATCGTAGTGGATGGTGCGCTAATCCAGCCGATAGTGCTCCACATCTTCAGATTGACTTTGGTAAGTACAACGAACTAAATTAAACAGGTATAAGGCCATAGATGTGAGAGACAAGAACCGACAACCTTACCCAACCCTTGCTCTCCTAAACCTTATTCAAATTGATAAATCATTGACTTAGTTTAAAATCAGTTTCTTTAAACTATATCTCTAATTTATAGAACTCAATACCACCTTTACGACATTGAAGACAAAAGGAATCAATGATAAAACTGTGGGCAACTCGTACATACAATCTTTCTATGTGAGCTATACTAACGATACCAATGGCAACTGGACGGAGTACCAAAAGGATGGCAAAAGACATATCGTAAGTTATTGCACAAACTATATACACCTCACAGCAAAATGCATATTCAACTTAAAAAATAATTATTGTATTTTAGTTCTGTAATTGCAAAAGGTTTACGAATATATTTGCACTAGATTGTTGTTTTCCTGGCAAGCAACTGATGTTTTGTTGTTGTTTCTTGCAGTTTACAAGCGGCGCCTCAGCCACTTCCAACAACTTTACATCTTATGTCAAAGCAAGATATCTTAGAATTCATCCACTTACCTGGCAAGGTAGTGCATGTTTGCAAGCAGCTGTTTATGGATGTGATCCTAGTAAGTACTTCCCGAACACTTACGAAAACGCAAGCAAATGTGGGGGATGTCTTAGGTGGTGGTTTCTGATTCAGGCATTTTTAAACGGAAAAAAAGCTCTGCCTTTTAAGTGGATATTGTGATGTAGCTTTTTAATGACAAATTGACAAATTTTCAAGGTATTGCTATATCTTATAAGATCCTGTATTGTTGTGCTATAGGAGCCATGGTTGGTATTCCACCAGTCGGCGGAGAAACTGCAGCATTAGCTGTCCCATTTGATAGTCCACGAGGAAAACTTTGGGGTAAGTTGGCCACCCTAAATCGAACATCATAGAGCCTCTAGGCAACCAAAAACTGTGTGTGCGTGTATTTGTTAGGGGAATTAGGCAGTGAGGCTGATAATGGAAAAAAGAAGTATGAGAAAAAAGGAGAGCTCAGATGATGTGAAAAGAGGCTCGTAAACAAAAGCTAGAAAACGGACTTCCACCTCACCACGGTCCCCGTATTGTGCTCTATTGCAATAGTATCTTATTCATAGTAATAAACTTTTTTTCCTTCAGCAATACCAATGATTATCTTCCCATTAATCCTGGGCCTAGCGCTACTTGGGCTTTTGCTGCGGTTCATTCCTTGTGGAGGGTAAGTGAAAAGTGAAACCCAAATAACACTCTTTCCATTTCACTTCTTACATAAACAAATTGCCGCCTTTTTTACAGGAGCGGAGGTGGAGGCAAAGGTCAACAGAGTCTTTTGCAGTCCTGGCAGAATCCTCCAGCCTTTAATCCTTACAATGAGGTTCAAACTGTATCAATTGAGTTTGGAGAAGAGAAAGCTGCTGGCGCAGGTGGAATGCATGCCCTCACAGTAATGGGACTGTAAGTAAAATGAATCTTTTGCGTATTTATGTTTAATTTATGAACGCAAAATCGTTTAAACAGGAAAAGTCCTAACTTACCTGTCTTTCTTTTCGTTTTAGTGGTGGTGGTGGCGGCGGCGGTGGATATGGAGCCGGTGCTGCATCTGGAATGTTTGCCGCAGGAGCAGGAGGTGCAGGAGGAGGTGCCGGTGGAGGTGCCGGAGGATTCGGAGCTGGAGGCGCTGGAGGTGCAGGAGGATTCGGAGCTGGAGGTGCTGGAGGTGCAGGAGGATTCGGAGCTGGAGGCGCTGGAGGTGCAGGAGGATTTGGAGCTGGAGGCGCTGGAGGTGCAGGAGGATTCGGAGCTGGGGGAGGAGGAGGAGCTTCATACGGGTATTCCTATTATGAGTCATCTCAAGTTACCTCATCTTCCATGTTCCAAGATATGCCATTACAAGCTGGAATGACGGAAGTGGATGTAGCGTAAGTGCACAGTCAAATTGGATCAACTTTACGATTTCTGATCAGTATTATCTAAATCATTTCTAACATAATCTATTTGATATTTTTGTGCTTTTTCCAGGTTCGATATCGAAGAAGGAGCAGGAGGTGGTGGTGGAGGTGGAGGTGGCGGAGGATCGGCGGACGTATTACTCGCTGGAGGAGGAGGCGGTGGTGGTGGTAGTGGAGGAGGTGGTGGTGTAACTTCCTTTTCTTCTTATGAAGCCATGAGCTCCTCTACAACCGTTATGGGAGGAGGAGGAGGAGGAGGAGCAGGGGGAGCAGGAGCAGGAGGAATGGGAGGAATGAGTGCTGGTGGAGGTGGAAACGGCATGGGTGCAGGAATGGGACAAGGAGTCTCAGTAATGAGTAGTGAAGGCATGGGCGCTGGCGCCGGTGGCATGGTAGGAGGAGGAGCAGGAGGAGGAGGAGCAGGTGGAGGAGGAGCTGGAGGAGGATTCGGTGCCGGGGAAGGAGGATCGGGTGGTGGCGTTGATGGTCCGATGGACTTCGATGATGACTACGACGACGCAAACCTGTTTAGTGAAAGCAACAGAGTAAGTAAATCATTCCCATTAGTGCTTTTCCCAGGGAGGTAGTCCTTCACCAGGTTTGGATAGGATCCACCGATGTTCACCCCGTTTATGACACTAGAAAAATCCAAATTCTTATACCCTAGCCCTTTTTTTATGGTAAGAAACTCAAAACAAAAACAAAGACAAAGAATTATCCTCGTATAGTCAATAGATCAATGGGAGTACGGGTTTCCGTAAAAGAGAACGTTTCTGTGTGAGTAGATATGGAATGGTCTTGACAATGTAAGAGCTTTAGTAAAGCATAGTCAGGCCTTGACAGTGATTCTCCTATCAATTAGCATTCATCTTTAATCATTTACTTCTTTCTTAGATATTTTCATTCGATCGCCAATATGTCCCAAGCAGCTCTAAGACCTAAACAGACGTCGACGTTACAGCAACAATTAATATCCAGTTAAGCTGCATTATTACTCAATATAAAAAATACATCTATATAATTAATCACTTAAATAGGTTCTATATTATGTGTCGTGGTGGAGATTGACTCCGACGAAGGACTAACGTCCGAAACTTCAGTTTATATCTTTCACACCTACGGTGATACAATTATCCACCACGACACATTTGTTTTACTAAAACACCGACGCAGTCCAAGCTAGTTCTAAAACTAGTCATCATCTGCTATATTATCATCATTTATACTTCTACGGAAGAATTTCGAAGTGCCATGTGCACGGGGTACGTCACGCATATTCTAGAGTTCTAGACGGTACCAAAAAGTGGGTGACTGTTAAAACCCTCTTCGCCGTTGTATTAGTTACCCGCAGCTACCACAAAGATTAATGACCTTGCTCTCTGTAATCTCATTTAGCACAGAGTTTGTGTATGATTATATATTCATATCCCATTACTGGCACAGAGATTAAGCAACGAAGGATTAGAGTAAAAAATCACATATAAGAACCTGCATATTAATCTGGACCATCATAGCCTAGAGGTTTCTCAATGTCAGGTTCTCTTATGATTAAAGACTTTACCAGGCGCGGATCCAGGATTTTGAAATGGGGGGTGAATTTTTGTAATAATGTAATAGATTCTAAGAATCAAAGCCTGGTTGAAGTGAAGGGGGCTCAGAAAAAGGGGGGTTAAAATTCACCCATTTCACCTCCCCAGGATCCGCGCCAGTTTACATGACTGTTTTATAATTAATGCTCAAAAATGAGAAGAAAAAATTATAGATAGTCACAAGGATTAACTGAGAGCATCATTCTAGAGTGTAGATGTATTTTAGCCAACACAATGCACAAAACAAAATTCTTAAAAAGAACAATAATTTATTATTTTACTGTGTGGGTTTTTATTGTTAACTTTTTAAATTTGACCACTTATTGACTCACAATATTATATAACGGATTGCATCCAAATTTCTTGTCACTTAATTTCTTAGTTAACATTGAATACAAATGACATGCAAACCAATGATATGGCAAAGCGCAAAGCATATTGATTAACTATTAAGCAACCAAATAAAAATATGTAAGAAAAAATTCTAGTGTAAATGACAATAAAAAAGTAAAAGCATTAAAGTGCATTATTCTGCTACCGTCTTTTCTTTACAAGTCACACCTACTCCCACATGAGCTATACCGATGTTTTTTAACGATTTTGGGTCATTTTCACACCTTTTGGGAAAACATGTATACTTCATAAGGCTTTCAAAAACAGTCAATTTTGGCCATTTTCGAGGTAAAAGCATGCGCTATAGCCCATGGTTTTATCGATATTGGGTCATTTTCACACCTTTTGGAAAAATATGCATAATTTTCAAAACCCATCAATTTTGACCATTTTCGAGGAAAAAGCATGGGCTATAGCCCATGGCTTTGATGGCTTTTGTTCTATTTTCACACCTTTTGGAAAAATATGAATTATTTATGAGGCTTTCAAAAACAGTCATTTTTGAGCAAAAAGCATGGA
>WUCR03175647.1:0-11911 GCA_009858155.3 Phymanthus crucifer
GCGCGCGCAGGTTGGCTGATGGCGCAAATCTAAAAATAGCTCACTCGTACATCTGATGTGTCATAGAGGTATTACCCCAGATGGACACTTTTAGTTATGTACTTCTGAAAATATATATTAAATTTTATCGTAAAGACATCTTAGTTTAATTCTATGATTCACAGAAAATTGCTTTAAAGTTTTCAGTAATTATTTCTTTGTCTTTAATAGTTATGAATGAAGGTGAAAATATTTATTCACTTAATTGATATTTCAATATGCTATTTTGCGCTTTGATAGTAATAAACTGTTATATTATTATACGTCTTATCAAGAATTAGGACGATGTAAAGTAAAGTAAAACAAAACACATCATATGTCTACACTTAACTGAACTTTTTGCTGACTTTGGAGTAATTATACACGAAACATGTGACAAAATTACTCTGTTTATAGACATATAGACAAAAAACAAATTTCGTTTGGAATTTTGAACTCGTACGTACATGGATCTATTTCCAATTTACACTTGATATAAGACACTGAGCTACGTCCCCTCCCCTAACCTCCCTTCCCTTAACCTCCCCTCCCCTCCCACAAACATACCCTCCCCTCCCCTCCCACAAACATACCCTCTATAGGTGGATGTAAGGTCGGTTTCTGGGTTTAGTTCCAGGTAGTGGTTAGTATTGAGATGGTCGAAACTAAAACAAAAATCGAAATCAAAATTTTCGTTTGCACTCGTTTCGACTTTAAATATATATTCACAATGTTTGGGATGCTACTGTTAGTCTCTTGTAGAAAAGTCTTTGGTCTTAATAACTATTGTATTGAATATCAGCTATTAATGAATGAATCCCTTCAACTTAGTTGCAGCAATTATTGTGCTTTGTTTTGATAATTACAAAGCGTTACAGCGAAGAAAAAATTGCAGACCTCAGGTAAGCTTCCTCTGTATGTTTAATTAAAAATTAGATTAGGTGACCCATAGTAGTTCGGGTACATTTGATCATTATTGTATTTGAGATATTACAATTTGACATTTTTTAATGAAAAAGCTAAAGTAAGTCTAAAAGATCCCAATGTCTGCATTTGTTTACGTAAATCCAGTTTTATCCTTTATCAGCCAGAAAATGCAGCTCCTATCAAATCAAATTAATTTTCATTCCATTAGCTTTTTTCATATCGATTGAGGCAACACTACATGTAAGAAATATATAATTCTACTTTATAGAGGATCATAACCTAAATACGTATAAAACAGGATAACACCGCAAGCACCCATAACAATACTATTTACCATGGCATCCTGGGATACCTTGCAATTTACAAAATCACACCTATTACGCAATTATATCACTAATTTCAAATCGTGCAAAAGGTTTTGAACATGAAATGTAACTAGATTAAAGCAGAATTCAAGGAGATTAAGATACGCGCAACAACAACAACAAAAAAGAAAGGCAAATGATGCGGGAGAAAGAAAAAAATATGAAAATGCCAAAATAAAAACTGGTTTAGCCAGTTCAATTTTGCTATCAACGATTTTATCATTACTTGGTCTTACCAACGTCTGCTCAACCCGCTAAATACCTATATATAGTTTTATTAGAAGAAACTTTGGACCCGTTTACATCCATGCTCTACCTTGCTGAGCAACTGAGTTACACCTTGTTTGATCCTCGGTATTTCATTTCGTCTTCTTTTAATTAATATGCCTTGAAAAGTTAGCAGCAGTAAATAGAGTCCTAATGGGACGAAAAGGCAATTGCGCTTCTCATGTCAAAAACGGATAGTATTATTAAACAAAACTTTGAATTATCGTTATCTAACTTTCTCGTTGTGCAATGAAAATACCCTACAAGCAGCAGACGATCAAAAAATGCTGTGATTGATGATTTAGAACAAAAGAATATTAATTTTGTCTGTTTCAGCGTGATTATCATAAAGAGCAATAGTTCACCATCAGGGGAAAAACGTTGGACCCCTTGCCACCATACCTTGCTGCTTGAGCTGTGTAGCCATTCATCTTTTTGACAAATGAAGACATCCAAGGTAACACTATAGAACTTGTTTAAATACGTTTTTTTAATTGTATAAATATTGTATTTTAGAGTGCTCTTCATGAGTGCTCTTTTACATTCTTATGTGCTTCATGGAAGCATTACGTGGATCTTTCGGGAAGTAATATACTGTGATTTGAACCTACATTACCTTTCTAACTAGCTGGTAGTAACGAAGCGACGGTCAAATAAGACTTCCCTTCTCAGCACCATCTCACAAACTGCGGAATATAGGCGTTCTATGCTATGAGTAACATCCTTTTGAAAAAAGGTCGTATTTCACAATGAACATCATTTCAACATGCGAGGTTGTTCCTATCGAGGCTCATGCATGAAAACACTTGCTCGGTGATCAGTTATAGCAAGCAAATGTGGCATCCGTAGAAATGATGAACATTTTGATAGTACCACACCCATATTTGCTCCTCAAGCAAAATATGTGATATTGTATTTTAAATTGTCGCCAATAATATAGAAAAGTAGTCAGGCGTTAGGGCGTTGTTTCTAGCCCACATAGTAGTCTTAAACACGAGGAAAGATTGATCCTTGTATTCTATTTGCAACTAGAAAATAACACATGTAGCCACGACGGCCTGTTGTTAAACTTGAAGACTAATTTGACATTCTGAAATCAATGATAAAGACATTTTGCACGTGCATTTGGAGTGCTACCAACCGACACATGCGGAAATAATTTGTTCCATTGAAAATGAAGAAGTAGGTATGCATAAAGATACTATATAGAAAATGCCATCTTCTGTAAAGGCCCGCGTGTGTATCGTTGACTTGCCGTTCGATACTTTGCGCGCCCCTCCTTCCATTTTTAGCACCATTTGTTTCTTTTTCAATAATTCACAGTCTATGAAGAGAAGAATTGAGGTAAAGCAATACGAAGGCTAACTTTGCATCCTGCGATTACAGGAGCTTTTGTTGGTTTGTTTTACCTTTATAACATATTACGTATATGGTCGATGGTAAAATAAGACATACACGAAAACTTTAGGGAAATAGAAATCACTTGATCTAAAAACCATTATGTACTTTTTTTGATCTTCATCTCTAATCCAGGAAAAATTAACGGAAAACCCAAAAGTCGCGCAAACGTTCATGTTTGTGGCTTTTACACATAAAAAATAATGATAGTAAAGCAAAACAGCACAATTACAAGTACCAAAGTTTGGGTAAAAGTTTGACGACAAACGGTCATATCAACACAAAATACGCGAGGAAGTAGGACACATTTATTGAACGCCTATCATATTGCGCAAAGTGCGCACTGTTATAATAACGCGCCAAAGATCCGTACAAAAAGAAAAAAAGAAAAAAGAAAAAAGAAAAAAAAACCGGGCGCAAATATACGTTTACTGCGCATGTATATCAAGAAATATTTATCTAATAAATAGGACCGTCACTAAAATTTTCTCAAAGATTAGTTACAAGTATTTTAATAAGGAATAAATGGTGTAAATGTTGGTGGGCGGAGGTCCCAACGCGCAAAATATCCACTGCGCACATGCTGTCTTACGCACAAGATAAGGGGATTGCACATTGCTTGGTATGAGACATCTCTTCAGTGCGATATATATCAGCTTTGAGCATGTTATATGTTGATTCCATTACAATGTACGTTTTTCCTTCTTATTAATAATCAAGATTCGTGCTACATCTAACAAAAACCGGCCAAATAGTTTTCAAGGACCAATTTTTTTGGTGGATCATTAATTCGTTTGAAGTATGATTTAGAAAAGCTTCAAAGCGTGATTACATGGACTTAAGATGGCAATAGCAAGTCACTACCGTGCTGTTCGAGTCAAATATTCATTACTAGATGCTTTGACATACTAAGCAGTAGTAATTTACAGGAGAATTCCAGGAGTACATTCCAATTTTGATGTTTTCAAGAGCTATTCAAGTGCACTTAAAAATGGGGTTTGAATTTCAGGGGTTTCAAGGATTTCAAGGAGTAGATACTGCATACAAGTATCATTTTTCGCAGAAAACTAATTGAACTATGAGCAGTGACTATTTCCTAACCATCGAGTATTCTAATTACACCAAGGTAATTAATGTTTATTCAATACTAAAGCAGTAAGGATACCCTTGGCCATGCCATGTTTTGAATTAATTTGAATATTAGAATTTAATCCTTATATTATAAATGTGTTCTTTTATATTTCCGATACTTTGATACCGAAGCAGCGATTAAAGATTATTTAATACCAATCCCAGCAAACAAAAAGTCAGGTGGAAATACAATATAAGGTAAACAATTCACTTTCATGTTTCGACTTATCAAACGAAAAAAACTCGAACGTTCTTGTTCAAGCTCTGTAAAGCAGATTATGCTGTGACTCATTGCTAAGTCTACCTCGTGATAACCATGATGTTCTTCGTCACAAGAAAACAGCAGGGAAAAAACTTTCGGTTTCCTGATACTTTGTTTTTGTTGACAGAAGTGAGTTTCAACATGCGTATGACCAATCGTCTGAAACAGTCTTCAAGTTCAAACTGAAATACTGATCTGATTTAAGTCATATTTGGCGGTAAATAGAAACACTGAAAGAGGACTTTGAACTATTTGAATATACAATAATTCATGGTATGGCTTAATGGTGGAAGTTTTTCATTTCCGCATTCGTCATGGGTAATTCCTTGCATGGCTTCCTTTTCAACTCCAAATCGATTTGGATTTGTGCGGCTATATCCGTTTTGTCAAGCGCTTGTTGAGTAATTTTCAACCGGTTTCAGCTTATTTAGATTATGTTGATGATTGTTATAGATAGAAATAGATAAAAGTTATCCCCCTGTTAGTGTAGCACGCCTTGCGCGCATGCCAAGACCGTGCGCACTTCAGCAAGTTGCAGGAGCAATAAAATTGACTTGCCCAACCACACCACGGTGGAAGTAGCGCACAATTGCAAGTAGAAGTTGACAAGGAAAACAAACTTGAAACACTGAAGCATCTTTATTGTTATACTTTATCAAAAACCATTATCAATCTATATAAGGTTTGGGTGTTCTCTTATCAATAGCAAATTTACATCTAAATATCAAAAACTACGAATATGACATCTGAGTATTTGTCTTCCAAAGTATGAAAATATTTTTTAGTTAGAGCTGTATACGAATTATAAGATGCGTTACACATGAGTTAGCTAGTTACAAGTCTTTCATATTATATCTTGTAGTGAATATAAGATGATATGTACAGAATCTCGAGTATCCTTATGGTTGTTCTTTATGGTTGTTATAAACTATTTTTATTTTCCTGCATGTATAAAACTGTCTTTATGAAATATACATAAGTCTACTTAAACTATATTGCTAAATTCTTAGAGTTTAACAACGTTAAAGCAATATTTATCAAATTTATTCCAGCCTTAATATAATGCGAAAACCACACTTATGGATCTATATGAATTAGAAAATTATCAAAATTTAAAGTTATTTCAGTACAAAATTTAAAATTTTTGGGAAATTTATATCTAAATATTTTTCTCCATTTTTGGGTGTGAATCAGGAATTGCATATTAAGGCTCGTTGAACTTTAATATACTGTCTGAGTAAAAGGGAGATAGGATTTTGAACTCGAATTGTTCGATATCTACAGCATGAGGAGTTCAATATAGAACTACATTTTATCCGCAAATTTTGGTTGGTACAGCTATTGTAAACAAATACAGGATAATTGGATTCAAAGGCATGGGAAAGCCAACGAAGCGATTCAATACCTAGCGTGATATATTTCTAGAAAGGTTTAATATAACAAAGGTCTATTCTTTTCTAAAGCGTGGGTGCGGTGAACCCTAACCTCGATTATCTGTTCCTGTCAAGCGACTGCGTCAACAAGTACAAATATGGTAGTGTGCAATAAGCGGAAGTAAATTCCAAAGTATGATTTTTTTAGCCTATTTCTCAGTAATAATGCAATATCTAAAGAAGTATGGTATCTAAACAGGGAAATTATGATTTACGGATGTTATTTTCCAAGAACATTACACGTACAGGCAAGAAGAAACATGAGTGTTTAATATTAAAGAGTTCTAAGAAATGCCATGCTGTGACATTGGGGTTATTTTGACTGTTCCGGTTGCAGACATCGTGTCTTGTGCTGCTGAAATTACCCTACTATATCCATGAATTTCTTTCTTTTAGACTTCACATACGATTGTCGCTACATTTGTGTGTCTTCTAAACCTCTATGTAAAAAAGTAAGAGATTACGATTATTGAAAATTGTCAAGCGCCAATTATGTTTACATTCCGAACCAGCGACTCATAAGATATTTGCATAAAACACAGACCGCCAAGTAACCAAAATAAACGGGTTATTTTTTATCAGGACGAAATTCAAAACGTTCGCAATACTCCAAGAACGCCAAATATCCCTTATCAGAGCATTTTCATAAAGTACTTTCGATTAAACAGGATCGAAACTAAACCAGAAATCTGCGGAACAGTTATTTACTGTCAGTGACGATGACAAATATCTATTTTTAGCAATATTTTGTTTTGGAATTTGAACTTCTGATAAACAAGTCCATTTCGAAATACAGCATTGGCAAAGACATGTTTGTTATTCAAATAAGTTGAAATATTAAACCGCGTCCTTTGAGACTTGCTTCATTTGAATAAAAACAGGGTGTTGGTTGCCGTATTGTGATATGTCTCTGCAAATAAACATTGTGGTCGTTAGAGCGAGCAGCTGAAGGAGCTCACATGTTGCGGACATTATACGAACATTCGACAATATGACGCTCGATATGGTGCCACGCAATGATGTCCCTAAGGAACTATATTTGGTTTACGGAAGGCGGAAGTATAATATCGTCCCTAAAGCAGAATAATGTCCCTGCTTTAGGGAGTTGTCAACAGGAAGCGAATTCTTCAGCAACAACGCGGAAATATTTCATTTTTACGTTGAGAAATAAGGAATAAAATCCAAATTTCGATAGAATTATCAAAAATACTATCCCTATTGCTATCATTGGCAATATGGGGAAAATATATTCTTGTATGCAAGTATTTTGAATTGGAGGAGCCTATAACTGTTTTCATTCGACTTGGAAGCAATCTTAATGTTAACATCATAGTTACTTTGTAATGAAATTAACAAGTATTAAGTCCTGAAAATCTCCAGGGACAAGAAAAAGCTGGTTATTTACTTGAATTTACTAGTATGGTTTGGTGTAGCGTTGAGTAATGTGGTCGGTGGTGGTGGTGGTGGTGATGTGGTGTAGTGCAGTGCAGTGCAGTGCAGTGCAGTGCTGTGTTGTTTTCTTTTGTGGTGCTGTGTGCTTTAGTGTTTAGTGTAGTGTAGAGTTTGTACTGCATTGTTACATGAAACAATTGTTGCAAGTCCAAAACCAGTGGCGGATCCAGCAAATATACAGTACAAGTATGACAAAACGTTCTCTGCTGTATTAAAAAAAATCCAAGTTACCACCCAAAAGGGAGGGGGATGCTTTTGTACCCAATGAACCCTCCTGAATCCTCCACTGAAAACTCCATTCCACTATTTTCCATTCCAGTCCTTCCCTAAGCTTTTCATTCCTTGTGGAAATGTTAGATCATAATATCTCTTCCCTGAAGATTGCCATACTGTGGCTCCAGGTTTTGCTGCCTATTACCAGCAATGTCAGCATATACTGTATTACTTTCATTGCTTGGGTGTCTTGCTGATGATGGTCTTGGTTCATCTTCATCTTTGGAGTCAAGGGCAAGGTCAGCATAGACAAGTTCATCAGGATTCTTAATGAGTAGAAGAAATGTATAGAATCAGAGAACAAGTTGTTACATGTCACAAGCTCCGTGTTGTATTCTGCTTGTTGCAAGTTGAATGCTGCATTGACAAGAATGATGTTGCTTGTCATGTCACAAGCTTCTTGTTGCAAGTTGCAAGCTACATGCAGCTAGTTAAATGTTGCAAGTGACAAGAATAGCAAGAATAAAGTTGCTTGTTATGCTAGAAGCTTCATGCTGCATGTTGTAAGCTGCTTGCAACAAGTTGAATGTGGCAAGTGACAGGAATAGTAAGGATAATGTTGCTTGGTATGCCACAAGCTTGATGTTGCATATTGCAAGCTAAAAGTCGAAAGTGACAAGGATAGTAAGGATAGTGTTGCTGGTTATGCTACAAGCATTATGTTGCACTGTTACAAGTGACATGATGATTTTTGCTTGTTATGTTAGAAGCTTTATGTTGCAATCTGTAAGCTGGATGTAATAAGATGCAATATGAAAGATGAATGCTGCATATGACAAACTGCATGTTGCATGATCAGGTTATGATGCCAGGAATATAGTTAAGAAATGGTATCTCTGATCAAAACTATATCAAGCATCTTTTATACCATTAACTAAAGGCTGGTTTTCACTAGGCATAAGCACAAGCATAAGCATAAGCATAGCACAAGCAAAAGCTAGTGAGGACAGCACCATAAGCATAAGCATGTACGCATGCGTACAAAGGAAAAAATTCGTACGTTGAGTATCTTACGCTTATGTTTGTGCTTATCTTTCTCCTATTTTCACTTGACATAAGATGACATAAGCATAAGCATGAGCATAAGAAAAACGAACAAGTTTGTTTTCTTGTGTTTATGCTTATGCTTATGCTTATGCTTATGTTTGGCTTATGCCTAGTGAAAACCAGCCTTAAGGGACAGATAAAAAGCGGTTGAAATAATTCGAAGTACAGAAGAAATGGAGGATGTGGGACTCACATGGCTTTTCTTCTTAGACTTGTTCACTTGCGCATACTGAGGTATCTCAGCAGCCGCACCTTTCTTCTTTTTCTTGTTTACTTTTGCATACTGAGGAATGGGCTCAGTACTAGGTTCTTGATCGTGTTGTTGATGTTGAACGCTTGCATAATGCTCCTCTTGAAGAGAGCTCATTTGAACTGTTCTCCTTTGATGTAGGGTAAATAGATTAGAAAAAACAACAAACTATCTGCATTGGTACACAAATAGTTTATGTATACTTACTCTTGTGCTGCACTCGATCTTCTAGAGTCTGTAAGACCGAAAAGAAAACAAATACTAATTGTTATGATCAGTGTCAGATATTATCATTGCATTTGATACTTTTTAAATGTTCTTTACTCAAGGAAAATCGTGAAAGTCGCGCATGGGTGGGGTGGCATGGGTGGCGTAGCGGTGAGAGCGCTCGCCTCTCACCTCTATGGTCCCAGGTTCGAGCCCCAGCTTGGGCAGGATCATATGTGAGTTGAGTTTGTTTGATGTGTTGTTCTCTCCTGTGCCACGAGGGTTTTTCTCCGGGTTCTCCGGTTTTCCTCCCTCCGTAAAAATCAACATGTGAGTTGAGAGTTGTGTGCTGTAAATACAGAATGTAGTGGTAGTGTGTGTGAGTGATAGTGTCCCCAATTAGTGCGAGAGCACTAGAAAGACTAGACACTTAAATAAAGATATTTATTTAAACATTACTGTCTAGCTCCGCAGCACCCACTGATAACTTTTGCCTCAAAAGAGGCAAATTAACTGCATGACACAGCAAGTTCTATTTGGTATGTTATCGATAGGAGTTTCCAGTAACTGAAAACTGCCCTGATTACCTAAAAAGGTGATATTACATAAATGAGAAACACGATGCATTACCTTTACCCAACGTTTTCCTGCGATAACAGAAAATGAGTGCAATTACCAAACCAGCTATTGCAAGGATTCCAGCAATTACTACTCCAGCAATAATGCCAGCTGGTACTTTTGAACCAGAACCTGCATAGAAAGCAACACTATCATTTACAAAAGGCCATATTCAATCAAAGCTAACGTAAAAAAAAAAGGAAAGTGCACGAGATATCTAACACTCGTGGCTGAGATATCATATGTTGAGGAACCCAAGAAAATTTTTTGAAGTTTAAAACCTTTTGCATATGGAAGTTTCAACTAACCTGAATATGGCGGCTGAGTAGGGCATGATTTCTCTGAAAGAAAATAGAGCAAACTAGTTATGAGAAAACGGTTTTAGCTAAAATGGTAAGGAAGATATTTGAGGTATTTTTGTGCTTTAGTAATTAACTATAAGTTTTTATCTGCATCAAACAAAAAAAAAAGAATTTTTTCAAAAAAAAATTCCAGGAACCTAATTTATTCCTTTGATGACAAACAAAAACACAATCACGACGTTGCTCACACTATTTCTAATTTACGTACCTTTAAGAGATATAACATGAGATGCATTTCCAATGGAATTCTGAGCAATGCACGTAAAATTACCAAACTGGCTGCTATTTTTTATGTCAACAGAATGAAATATTTCACCACTGCTAGAATTTTGTTTAAGCTTATTGCCATTGGAGTCCTTCAAGATCATCAAGGGTTTAGGGACACCATTAGCTTTACAAACTAGATTTGCTGAGCGGCCGATGCAACTCTCTGCATTGGGTGTAGCCTCTTTCTTAATGTTCGGGGGATCTGCAACAAAATAAACGCAAGAAACATAATTATATTTAATTTATTGGATAGTCAGTAAAAGACAAATGTGATGCCAGTGCAGTCAAACACTGACCATTAAACATTCAAACCTCGTATCTGACAAGTACTGTAGTTCTAGCAATAAGAAAGAAGGAGAAGGAAAAAGATAAGCAAAGAAAAGAGAGAAAAACGATGATACAACAAGCAAAACATTTACACAGACAAGAGAATAACTCACGAAAAGAAACAGTACACATTTAACCAATGAATTTAGCTAACTTAGTAACTGCTCAACCAATTTAATTTGAGGCAAAAATTAAAAATATAAAAGGGAAGAGATGGAAAGTTTCAAGAATGATTTCTCTGAGAAGATAAGAACATCAGTTATGTTCGGAGAAAAGAGGCAGAAAGCAATTTAAAAATAGCAAAATTTATTACAATTATAGAAAAGCTTTACAAATATATAAAACACGTGACTTATAGGTAGTATAAAAGTGTATAAAGATGTATAAAAGTGTAAAAATGTAAAAAGTTAAGAACAATGATGAAAAGTTTTATGAACTGTGCTATAACCTTAAGGCTTTACGATATACACGTATATTTATCTAACAAACTCCTTTCAAACTTGAAGCATGAAAGTGAAGCTAACAAGAAAGTAAATGAAAACAAATTACACTTTTTTGGACAATAAGATATTTTGTTTTCATTATCATTTTAGCCACACCTTCGAGGCATTTCAAGAGCATTTTTAAGTGTTATCATATCGTAAATTTCTTTTTTTTTATTTAATTCATGTTGTAAATTCAATCATCAAAGCTGGATTTAACATCGTAAAAATCTTCTTGGCAATGATAAGATACAACTCGTATTCTTTAATCCTACTAGGCATGTCACAGATGCCATTATAGATCGTCAAAAGTGAGTTCTAAATAGTTAGAAAATTTTGTGTCATTTCACGTATTCACCCAGGTCCGTTATTCAACCAGCTTTGAAAAGATTGATTTTTATCACGATGAAATGTTTGATTACTTATATTACATCGAAGTATTTTTACTATTATAACTAACTTTATTTATCCTGAATGCTTTGAATAATTCAAAACTATAAAAGTTCGAGTGATACCTATGGATAAGTACCGGTGCGCAATCGATATCTGTGTTTCGATACTTCTGAATAGCAATTAAACTCTTTTGTTTTTCCAGCAACTTGTTTTTGTTAAGGCGAGAAAATGTTTACTAAAAACGATATTGCAGATAGCTGAAAAATATTGAAATGGCTGATTCTTGCATCTAAAATTTCATATAATGTGGAAATATATAAAATTCTCTATTTGAATTGTATTCACCATGGAGGTGTGAAAAATATTGAAATGGCTGATTCTTGCATCTAAAATTTCATATAATGTGGAAATATATAAAATTCTCTATTTGAA
>WUCR03175966.1:0-15668 GCA_009858155.3 Phymanthus crucifer
TTCCCTTATCAAGTTTGTGTTATGATTTTGTGTACTTTAGCTCTCTTGGTTGTAAAGTTAATAAATAAATAAATAAATAAATAAATAAATAAATTAAATGGCATACTGTACATAAAAAATAACTAAATTATCATACCAAAAAGTGCATTACTTGTCATGAATGTCTTGTTTTTAGCATCACGCCGGAGGTGATTATTTTTTAAAATCCTCTAGTGCTTGGCTGCAGTTTCACTACTTGGTGCCAACATATTGCTTATTGGCAAAACGTAGTATCTGAAAAAATACCCAGGTCTGGAGAGAGTCTGCTAAAATAGAAACTCGGCAGTTTTTGAAGACACGAATCTATATCTATCACGAGTTCCTTGCAAAAGGTGGTGACTGTTGACTTGGTATACAGCGAATCGTGAGATTGTTTCAGGTGATGCCTTCTTGGGAAAATGCACCTTTATAAAACGGGTCGCTCAATATTTATTGCAGTACGGGCTCGATTCAGTTTTCACTCTCATTCTTACAATTGTATGGCTAAATACTACTAAGCATCAGAGCACTAGAAATAATTATGTTTTTTGGTTTTGTTCTAGAAGCCGTCCAGCAGCCAGAACTTGCGTTGTTAAAGTATTACAGAGGTAAATACAGCATTTCACAGTTCTTGTCGCTCAACCTCGGCCTCGCTACCCTGAAATTGAGTACTACAATTGGAATTGTTCCTCTTCATTTCGGCTGCTGGGTTCGGATAACATTCTTTCCACTCTGACGAAAAAACGACTTTATAATAAATGGTCTGTGTAAACGTTTTTTTCATGCCACTTCCACCTTTCGTCCGCCATCTTGAATTGGGGCAAACACGGCAAAATACATAATATTGGAGGAATTTGAGTCTCGTATGCTCGCTCAGTTTTGATGGATGTTCACGCATCCATCGTTTTACTCTGTTTTCTCTATTCTAAGACTTCCATTATCCATATATATAGAAAAGAAAATATATATTCAAGGGAGGCGAAATTTATTTCGAATGGATAAATAATTTCAAAACAATTTTGAATTTTCAAATCCAAGATGAGTTTTAATACCTAGGCGACAATACCAAAGCCACCCGACAAATTTTCTACAGATTATCCATTCAAATTCAAGAATTTGAAATTTGAAATTTTTTGCTTTAACAACATGAATTGTCCTTAAAACTTATTGATTTTATTGCAGTCAAATTTGTATGGTTGTGTCCTTGGTTGAAGTAGTCGCACTGTAATTCTATGGAAGATTATTATATAATATATAATGCTGGCCTAGCAGGTTTATATCAGACAAAAAGATCTTGAAAATCCCATCTGTTAAATTTTGCATAACGTGCACAACCATTCTCAAGATTGTTGTCCATGCGAAAAGACATTTTAGTCAATAACAAAAACCATTTTCAATTTCTAAAAAGAATTGTATATATGAATATTCATCTCTTTTCTCATATCTCAAACTGAAATTCCTTGAAAGAAAATTGGAAATTGGATGTACTTTATTATTGACTAAATGTCTTTATCTTGAGAACCTCTGTTCCTGGAAATTGGGATTTTCCCTCATTGCTATTTTTAAAGTTTTACATGGAGTATACTATATTATGCATGCAAGTCATAGTTTCGTCTTTGTCGCATGAAGAAAGCGTGAGCTAATGTCTCAAGGCTCTCTCCTAGGTAGCGTTCATGAATGAGCTAGAGGAAGGCTATGAAGATTATTTATTTATTTTCATTTTTGAGCCCCCCTGATAATCTTGGAATATTTTTACCCCCTCCCCCACAAGACATGTCAATTATTAACCAAGGTAAAATACCATGATAAAATTCTTGATTGTTCATGATATTTTCATTAGCCCCCACCCCTCCCCACCCCCCAAATCGGATAAGGAAAAATAATAGCACCTTCAAAATCATCCATTCCAAAACAAAAGGTATATAGTATTGCGGGCTCAGCTGTAATATCAGCTATTATGGAGCTCCCCTATTGGATAGAGACTGGAATATATTAAGCACTCAGAGGGAAAGTGACACTTGGTGGCGAATAGAACAGCAAGCTTTGTCCATGTCGCCCCTGGCTTCAGCGGAGGGCTGTTACCCATATCTTAATTAATAACAATGTCAGAAGGAATTCTATGCAGAGAAAATGGAAGTGTTTTGTCTCAAGCGGCATCTTCCCATGCTTATCTTTCTTTATCGTATTCAGAGTTCAACTGTTTATTTTCAATCGGTATCTCGGTGTCTGAGTTTACTGGTGTAGTAGAATAACTTTATCGACTGTTGTTCAATATTCCATGAACTTTTCTTGATTTTACTGGAGTGTTATGTCTATAATATTCATGTCTTTTTAGGAAGAATCGCTCGATAGTCGTGTGATGCCTACCCGACCATGTGAGGGAACTCTTTTGTGTTCTCAGGCCAATGTACACAAACAATATTTACTCATTGCTAAAATAAGCAAGATTAGCTTGGTTTTTATTTTTACAATCGAGGCGTGTGTCAAGTGAGATTTTTCTCAACCATTAATGGTGAAGATGTCGACAGGCTCACCAAAAAAGCTCTTCTAGGTAGAAAATTGGTGAATTTCACTCTCGATAATAAACTCAGCGGCAAAAATGCTAAATTTCTCTTTCACCGCTACGCAGGCTACCCAATTTTCATTGATAGGTACATTATCATCACGCCATATTTGACATCCGATGTTTATTACATAGTTCAATGTGCCTATCACATTTACATCGCATGATTCGGACACATTTGTAAACAACTCGAAATTTTTTTTCGGTGTCGGGTTAAAGTCCGCTTGCACTATTGCAGAACATGCACGGCTGAAATAGCTTATAAAGTTAATTTTAAGGTTAGAAAGTATAATTTTTGTTTTTATCTTTTGCTCGGTGATTATTTTCAAATTTCCCCGTTTGGTTACTTTTGTCCATTTTGTTATCTTATTGGGGTGTTTTTCTATAATTATAGGGCATTTTACAGTTATTGTTTGAAGTCCCTCAAGAGAAAGCTTGAATAGAGTTCTTCTGGAAGAGGTGAGTTATGTAATGCACTAGTTAATCATTGAACTATTATTACATCACTAATCTCGACGATTTGCATGTGTTGGGATTCCTGTGTTGCATAAGCCAGGAAAAATCTCGATTTGTGGAAAATGTGTCTTTCATTAACTGAATTTTCGGAGTGGTGTCATGCTCAGGTAACACTTGAGTATAAGAGCGGTAAACATATGCATTCGTTCCAGCCCTTTCGTTCGTGTCGGGACTGTTCAGTTGACTCATGCAAGAATTATTTTTACTATAAGCTACCATAGCTATGTCGAACTCAAATATGTTTATCTCTGGAAGCATTCACTAAGGTCACGAATGCTTCAGTGACATTTCACGGGGCTCATTAGTTTCTCGGCTTCCTTATGAAACATCTAACAATCGAAGAGACCTGGCGACCGCCATCGAATATCGCATATCCTCGTGGAAGGAGATCGACTTTAGGCTAAAAGTTTAGGAAACGTTTGTTTAATTGTTAAAAGTTGTATCCATATTCATGTGTCTTTTTACCCACAACTATGAACTAATTATAATCCTGAAAACTACACGTGGTCTGAAATATAAAGTAACGTGGTAACGCATATTGGTACAAAGTTTGTGACGAGTATCACGAGGTGTTCACGTTCACGTTCACGCAAACGTGAAACGTCAGTTGACCAGTGAACTTTAAAATTAGTGAAAATGAATCGGTAAAATCTTCAAGTAGTAGACAAATAAAAGAGTATTTGTCTTTGGTGAGAATGTTTGGAAAAAGAAGAGTTATGCTGACAGTAGAACCTGCAAAACTAGTACATGTAGTAACCAAGGCAACATTGCATTGCCTGGATATGGCCATTCAGACGGTTTGTGCTTTAGTATTCGACAGATTAACGTTTGTTTGCAAAATACACAATCAGTTGAATATGCTCAAAGCTGAAAGAGATGGTTCTTCTAGTTGGGACAACTGCCCTTTTCACAGTTTTGCTTCACTTTTAAATTTAGTAATAATAATTTATTTTTGGAAGAAGTACTGCTTCGGTCATTTTTAGGTAGGCGAGAATAGGACCCTCGAGACATCATGCATTAGATGGACGTCGATCATTCATTGAATTTCGAATAAAAGACATTTTGAAGGAAGGATGAATGATATAGGCAGAAAAAAGCAGAAGTAAAGTTTCTTCAGAAACAATGGGCTGGAAAATACTGTCGAATTCACTGAACTGTTCACAGCCCGAAAATAGCGATTGACTCGTCCTCGTTATTTGAACTACCCACGTGACTTGTTTGGTCAACTGAAATGACCATGTGACATGCCAGTCCTTGTTTGAACAATGGAATTAACAAGGATTTGTATGTCACATGATTATTTCGATTGCATGAACAAGCCACGTGCGTAGTTCGAATAATGAGGACGAGTCAATCGCTATTTTCGGACTGTGAACAGTTCAGTGAATTCGATAGTAATGTATTTTAGCGATATCTCATTCGAGAGAGGATGATTGACGTCCATCTAATGCACAGTGCAAACTACAATGTTGAGTCTTGGGAATCGGAAACGACGGTGAAGACATCAGTTCAACAAACTGATCTGCAAAGATTGCTTCTGATTTGTTTTGGCTGTTTCAGACGATGAGGGCAAACCCTTTTGATCGTTCTCCCGACTAGGTCTTTTTCTCATGGTTCTTCAGTTTTAGTAAATTGGCACGTTGTCCCAGACAAGAGCGTTAGAGGTGCAAATGCCACTTTTGAACCTTGAGCAAATGAAGAAATACCGCACGCATTGCAGTGATCATTATTTTCATACAGATGGTTTGGAACAACTCTATTCAGTCCAAGCATTCGCTCACGTGGGGCGGTGTCTCGGTATTTCCGTCCGCAATGACCAAAGGAAGGTTTAGGCTTGGTG
The DNA here is from genome assembly GCA_009858155.3 of Phymanthus crucifer. Lineage (NCBI taxonomy): Eukaryota > Metazoa > Cnidaria > Anthozoa > Actiniaria > Phymanthidae > Phymanthus > Phymanthus crucifer. The sequence goes on from WUCR03175966.1 coordinate 4,938, forward strand.
ATATGAAAACCGGCAAACAGTCTTTTTTCCAAGATGTACTTAGATAATAATGATGATAATTCGCATGATAATAAAATCTTGACGATGTTGTTGATAAGGATAACGACGACAAAAAAAAAAACAACAAGCAACCAAACAAACAAACAAAAAAGAAAAACGTATACACCCATTTACTTACAATAGGATTGATCTATTCAACTAATGTGAAAGCACATAAGTTAGTTTAAGCGCACAGGAAGAACGAAATCATGAAAGCATAAGCCCAAGCGGTTCATTGTTTAGCCTACTGCAACGCCCGTTTTCCCACGTTAAAACCTTGACCAAACTCATTAAAGACAATAAAAACTGGGTGGTATTCTCTGATGTCATAGATTACGTTTGGCGTATTAAACAGCTTTGGAATCCGTTTGGCGGAGAGATTAGGAAAAGGAAACATGTACAATGGAGAGGAAGGCGGAAACTGGCTGAGTAATGAGCCGAGTTAGTAGATAGGAGACTGTGAGAAGAATTAGAAATATTTCAATGCGATAAATATAGTAGGAAAAGAAAAAATAAGAGTTGATCTTTCTATGGCTGTTAGAATTTCCTTGCAGTTTTTCGAAAAGCTTGCCGTCGTTAACCAACAGGTAGTTCACGCTAGCTGTACATACTGTTTAGTAAATGTATGTTAAATAGTAAAATTCCTTGAAAATTAAATTAATCTTTTACCTGTTTCTCAAGTTTTAGTTGCTTTGTGGTTTTCTAGCCGTTTGGTCGTCATTTGAATTTCTGGCTTCACTTCCTGGTTTGGTCACGAACTAAAAGTATTTGAGTTACCCCCTGTAAAGACCACAGGGAACCCGGCTTTCGAAACTTGCACTTTCAACTATTAAATTTTGAAGAATAGGTTCTCTATCAGTTTACAGTCCAGAGTCAGATTACAACGGTTTGCTGTGGAGTGCGTTATCGGCTATCAACTTACTGCTTTCACAATCTAATCGCGGCTTTTGTTGGAAACCGCTCTTAACACAGGAAACCCATAACCTAAGATACCGGGTTCCCTGTGCAAGACTAGAAATTGTTAAAGTTAGAGGACCCAATTTTGTACCCAGAGCCTGCGATCCTTTTGGCCTGCCAAAGAACGAGGGACTCTGGGAAAACGGATGTTTTTTATCAGATTTTAGACTTCCGGTTCTTGTACTGCACATGACCTTAGGTATGGCGTCGCTATGACAACAAGAATTTATCCAATAAGAGCATTTCTTTCTTTCGGCTCATTTCCGGTTTCTTCATTGTTTCGTCGAAACCAATCAATGGGCTCAAAAATGCCGGTACCCCAGAAACTCTCGTTTCTCGGTACTGACCAGGAGAAACGCAGGCTCTGGGAACGAGGTTGTAGAGGAGCCCAATAACAGAGGTTAGTAGTAATTGAAATTATTTTCTATAATTTCCAAGGGTGAAATAATATGATTATAGTGTTAATAATAGTCATAGTCAATAGTAATAGTGATAATGATAATCATTAATAATAATAGTAATGACGATAACGATAATAGGATAGTAATAAAAGTTTTGGAAATAATGTTCATGAACTTAGTAAATATAGTGAGAACGGTAGGTTTTTTTAATTAACATTTTTCATGATAATAATTAACTTACGACGACACAAATATATATTTAGAGGTGCAGGGAATATTGAGGGTGTCTTAGCAGGAAATTTGTAGATTTAGATATAGAATATATAATATTTATCTTGGTTAAACTTTTTTTGGAAAATGCGGAAATCTTTTTTTGTTGACTCGGCAATAGATAATTTCAGTTCCTCATTCTTTTTAAAGTTTTACTCGGAAGTCATTCTAAAATTATCTTTATCCTAAAGTACAAACTTGGATCATTGACAACTGAAAAAATTCAAAGTGAGCATACGAGAATGAGATTTTGGCCTCTGTTATAAGTGGTGATGCTTTTCATTGGGCTAACACTGAAGGAGCTTTCTTCGTCTGTTATTCCGAAACCCCGATATATGCTTCAACGAAAATATTTGGCAGTTTGAATAGTTTCTACATATCGAGAGATACGGACAAATCTTAGCCTTCTTCTGTCAAAAGGAAAAAAATCTCAAGGTTTGCACTATTCTTAAGTCGTCCAAATTAGCGGCAATTGACAATTTTTATGTTTTCAAACAATGATGTGATGTAGACTTCACTGTGGTATTCCTTTGCGCGAAGCCGGAACCTTTAGAATTCGTATTCTTTGCGTTGATATCTTGGATCGTTTTGAGGCTATGATCCAAAAGAAATTATTAATTTAGTGTCAAAGTTGGTTTCTTGCTCAGCAACATTTACTTGTCTCGCATTCACTATAGATGTCCTCGAGCAACCGGACACTGTTAGTAAGCCTAGTCCAGGAGGCCCTCCTGGCCTAGTCGATTTACATGTTCTTTAAGATTCAGGGTTAGAAACAAGTTTCTTTGCTCTTCATCATAGCAAAACCGGCTATGCTAAAAAGAAACCGCGTTTGTTTGGTAAACGGAAAATGTTGGGAAAGACTTTCAATCCGACCAGTTCCTTTATATCTGCCCACAGCACGGCAAGAATCGGTTTTACAGTGTGAAGCGCGCTACCGTTGCCAGCAGACGAAGATTTTTGATGAATTTTTGGTACTTTTTTGGACATTTTTTCAAAGGTGCCGCATACGTCGAATCATGTTTCCACAAGCCCGTCTCATTAACTTGTTGCGTTTTTCCCACGCTAAATCACATTATATGCGGTAGCGCGCTTCGCGCTGTAATATTTCCTTCATAATCTATCATTAGAGTATTTTCGACATAAATGACAACTAGACGCTCCACGTAGCGTTACTCGGGCTTGCTGGTTCGTGTATTATTGAAGCTTCTGCGCTTGTTTAGGCTAGATATTTACGATTCAAGCTCATTCGTTGACTATCCTCTTTATGCAACATAGTGATTTGTTTGTCGTTGTTTGCCTGATCTCCGAAGTCTTTCTCTTGTATTGTTGACTTTCCCCACATCTGAGGTGTTCATTTCAGCGTCATAGTTAATTCAGCAGTCATACCAGTAGTTTCGTAAGTGTTCTCATAGAATACGTGGATCGACCCGTTCCATAAACACTAAACTTCTTTTGGTGTGGGTCTACCATGAATGGTGTGTGGATCTGTATGCGATATCAGCGTAAAATGTAAATGATTTCGATTCTTTCGAAAGCTTTCTTCGAAGAGGAGCGAGCCATAACAAATAATAATAAATTCTCATCCCCACTCTCCACGAGGAACGCCTGGGACCATGACCCTCCCATTTGGCGACCAAACCGCTTGCATTTTTAGACTCGGGCTTTGCTTTGCAAGCAAGCCCGAATAAATAGTAGAAATTGAGCCCAGTTTTAGCCAACGACACATACAGGGCCTGGTTTTCTTTTTGGTAAATAGGAGAATAGAATAAAATCTGTCCCTTGAAGTATTCAACTATGTATGAAGAGGTGTCCAACTCGTTCATTTTATCATGAGCCTGGCTCGTCATGAATCTGCTTAGAAATATTCGTTTGCTAATATCTCGACATGTATTCTAGAAATTCCTAAAGGCGTTGGGTATATCTGATATAAGCCGGATTGATCTTTGTCAATATTCAAAAATCTGTAAAAATGCCCATAGAAGGTCACAACTGAAAGCAGTTTGCTTTTTCACTTTGCACTCGGAAAAAAACACACTTTGCTCCGCTATATGTTTTCTATATCCAGTAGGCCTGTGATCTTTTTGGGTTTATTTTGCCAAAGCTTCTTTGTGTATCCCGGTTTGATTTTACGGGTAAGGTTAAAGTAATGAAACAGATTCATCTTGATATAACACTGTCGTACATACACATATTTGTACCACAAAATGTAGTCGATTTTCAAACGATGGTAGTTTTAGTTTTTACCGATTTTTTCCAAAATTAAACAATCTGATCATTCTGAAATTTTCAGAATGTTATATAACCCAATGTAAAGAAATGTAGTTCAAAAGTGAGCCCTAAATCTGATGGATATAAAATATTTAGTAATAAGAATAAGTGGCATCAGCAGTGACACAATTTGGTATAATTGCGAAAAAAATTTGATCCGTTTATCATTTTCTTGCTGGCATGGCAAATTCCCATTTTCATGGCATTGTATATGATATATTTGAATGATATAATAACTGAGTTGGGAGGAATGCTATGAAAAATGAGATGAGAGTCGATGTGAAATGAAATTGTTCACCTTGACCATGACAAGGTTCGATTGGCGTTGATACCACAAATTATGCTTCCAGTCACGTCTCGAGATTTCGTGCTTACTTGCATTTCTTTTTCATCCAGTCATCGTGTCTCAGTATGTAATTCTGTTTTTTTAATGAGTCTTCTCAGAGGATCTAGAACGACTACAGTTGTGCAATAAATTCATTTTTATTCGTCGTACGTGCAGCAACGGCGACAAAAAGGTCACTGTTTTGACGTGCTAAAAACAATAAGATTATATCGAAAATAGAAGTATATCCAGGATTTTTGAACGGTAAAGTTTAGGAAATTTGGAACATCTAGTGGTAATAGATTTCACATTTCGTATTTTATACTTCGATTAAATTTGATAATTCGATTTTTTTGACTTTTTAAGGCAATTTTTTAAAACTTTATGATTACATCATCACACTTGGAGGGGTTTCCCCTAGATGGTTAACCAATAAAAGAGGCAGCTACTAGTAAGAGCTATTCATTTAATTCTAGAACACTTTGAAGCAACAGATCTGTGACGAACGAAATATACTCGGGAAGGATTTTCCCACATTTGGTCTTACCAAGGCTAGTGCAAAATCTTTAATGCTGCTTAGATAATGGCTTTCTCTTTAGCTGTCTTGTCTGCTTTATCTTTCGTTGCAATCTTGGACTCTTTTAGCCTTAAAGAATATTAATAAAAGAGTCCCCATAAATATGCTTAGTTGTATATCAAACTAAAGCTGCAGTTTTGTTTAGTTTAAGGGAATTTATGTCCGAAAAGTTGCAAAATGAAAAAAAAAAACACAATTTCGGGATCATTTTATTACTTACTTCCCGAAGGTCGTTTGAACGAGGGGGAAAAAGTCGTCATAGGATCTCAATATTCAAACGCGAAGGTCCATCATTCTTGTTCTTGATTTACTTCGTAATTTTCGATTTAGACAAAGTAATACATCACGAAGAAATATAGAGCGTAAGCTTTTCTGCACTGAGGATCAATATTAAGTGTTAATATTATGTTGTTGTAATAGCAGCTAAAACAACCAGTTTTTATACTGCAGCACTATCACTACTAGAGGGTCCTGAAGGGATATGAGATAGAATTGATAGAATTTTTTTTCTTCACTTCACTCTTAAGATAACTTCCGCTCAGGTTTTCGAAACGTCAGTCTCATCAAACAGTCCTTCTCAGGACTACATCCATCCGGATGATCATATTTCTTTGATAAACATTCACTCACCTAGTGGGTTCAGCCATTCATTACAATTGAGATTTGAGCAAACAGGCTGGGATTGTGAGAGGAACGGTTTAAAAACAATTTGTCTTGGAAATGGGATTAGAAACCACTTCATCACGACCTTTCTAGTACGAGCGCTAGCACCGTCACTACCATTGTTGTTCCTCTCTTGAACTTTCACCACGCGACCGCGGCATGTTTGATTTCCTTCATGACGTAGTTTTGAAAGGTAAACGTGGTAGAAAGACCGGAAAGCGGTGGTTTTTACGCACCTCCTACGTTACCACCTACGTCTTACAACATGGTGCAAGTTTACTGTGGAGCAGATTCGGCACTTCTTGGAGCAAAATCTTTATTTTTTTCCTGCGCCATTCAGCAAAAACTGAAAGGCAATTTTCGAATTACTGAGGCAATTATTGTTCGACTGGTGAAAGTGTGCCAATCGTCGTCTCGCTCTTTTTTCTTCCCCTTAGAAACGTATTTCCTCAATGTGTGGGGGTTATTATAGCGTGGAAATCTGTATTTGGATCATTTCATTTTGATTGCTATCTATAGTAACATTGCGTCATATCACTAAGGGGAACAATCGCCTACACATAAAAAGATACCGCTAGAACAAGATATTCAAACTTGTCGACACGTCTTATTATATTTAACCGAATTCGATTCGAACGGGTTTTCACCGAAGTTTGATTTCGAAACTATGAGTCTATATGAAAAGGCAGGTATGTTGAGTATCGCAAGTAGGAAAATAACAGTCGGTTTCACATTGCTTTACTTGACTGATTTCCGAACTATGTTGATTGTTTCCGAACTATGTTCGGAAATTCCGAAGTTGGGTGCGAACAACTTCGGAGCTATAAAATTCAAATATGAACTTCTCGCTGAAGTTCGGAACTTGGTAGCACTGCTTCACTGGAGGTCGAGCACTTTAAAACAAAGTTAGACAGACTACAATTTTGCCTTTGTTTGGTGAAGATATTCATTAGGGACCTTCAATTTCTACGTATTAGACCAAGTTCAAAAGCGACGAAGTTCCAAACTTTGTCTGGAAATTCAGAAGTTCATAACGAACTTTGCTTCCCAGCCTCTGAATTTCTGATCATAGTTTGGAAAACAATGGTGCAAAATAACAAAATAATATGAAACCGACTGTAAAGCTTGTGTTGCAAGTTGCAGAGCAAATGTTGCCCGTACTTCCATCATAATGTTTGTTGCGAGGCTTTGTTGTACGAAGTAAACGCTCTTTCTACTCCATGCAACAAAGAAAATTTGTTTCACGCAGAGTGGTATTGCAACGCAATAATGTTGCGCGATGAGTTGCACGATTTTGTTGCTCGTGTATTACCGCACCTTAAAGTACATGATAAAACTCTCATCCCAATCCTGTGCGGTTACTAATTTTCCCGATTTAAGACTGACTTAGAAGGCAATCACGCAATGAAATCGTTCCTTTATGACATGCAGTCTGCGAATTTTTGCCATTCGACATAGAAGCACGTTTCATTTAACACCAAACCTTTTAAATATGTAGGTTGGGGAAATATGTCGTAGGCGCGATCAAAGGATCTCACGCAGTCCACGAAGAATTTTGTTAACCCTGGCATTTATTGAGGTCTAATGGTCAAATAACGGATATGACTCAACACTTGGACTGTTTTAGAATGTAAATTTTGGCTTCGTTTGTACTTTAATATGGACATACGTGATTATTTCTGCTGAGAGGCTGATTTTTAGGCCAAACAAATAGTGAATCAGCTAAGTCAATAGGCAAAATATGCCAGAAATTCTCAATCAATCTACAACCAGCGTGTTCTTAACACATATCCAAGGTCATTTGTTAATGCAAGTCCGCGAGAAAAGCCGGGACAATTGCATTTTCAGTAAAACTGGCACCAGGGCCAGTGGCTCGTATAAGACAGAACAACTTTAAGCCCAGTTGTTCAGGTTCTACTCTTATGATTCTACAGTCTAATAAACATGTAAAGAAATATTTTTTTTACAAAGTGATAATGTAGAATGAGGACTCACGACGTACTTTCGCAGGTTGTTACCTGTGAATGTAGTTGCTTAAGTTTGCAGTGTGAACATCATGGTTTACTCTCCTCAGTAATAAGATATTTTTGCTAGCCCAGGTGCACGACAGCTATGGTAACTATAATTCTTCAATAAGAATTTTCCATGCCTACAGCCTCGTAACCCTGTACGATAGACAGGCTGCTAAAGACGTGTTAAAAAATTGCATTCAAATTTAGCCAATTAGGGACCGTTCATTTTTTACAAGGGGGAGGGGGGGAGGGGGGGTTTTGGGGGGGGGGAGCATTAATATAGATCAGGATCAAAGGGGGAACCTGCACAAAAAGAAGTCAAGAGAGGGGAGACATGTATCCAACTTCATTAACTATGGGGTGGGCCACCTTTTTTACACCAACAGAGAGGGGGGGCAGATTTTTTTGTAAGGGCTACCAAGGAAAATGCACTGCCCCCTCCCCCCTCCTGGTAAAGAACGGTCCCTTACAAGTTTAATTAAACCAAATAGACTGAGCACCTGCTCAAGCAAAATAGGAAACTCCGGCCACTCTCCATATATAATCCTAGTTTTGCGATATCTCAATTTTACATGTAATATTTTCATCGTTTTATGCGATATGTTCGGGAGATGGATCGGCAAAACATCGATATGAGTTTAAAATTGAATCCACCGTAGTGGGATATACTTAAGGTATATACTTTTCGATCAAACGATGTTTTCTTTGCTCGGGCCTTTTATTTCTTAATTTCACTGATTGGTTTTTGTCACCAAAATATTTCCCTTTTGATTTTTACTTTGGCTATACTTGGTTATTCTTCGGGCATCTAAATTCTTGGAAAAACAAAAAGCACGGACACGAAACGGTAAGACTTCACATATTTTTTGTTTTGTTTTGCTTTTCTATAATAAATTATTCATAATTTACTTTATTTCTATCAACCTTGTAAAGTAATGCCGTTTCATATCACAAGAAAGATTCATTTATATAGACGTTTATTTATTTTCTTGAATGTTTAAAGCAAAAAAAATTTGAATTTGCTAAATTTCATCTAAAAACACGAATTTCACTTTTAAAAAATTGTATATTTTGGCACTATACGTCATGTATAGAATATAAATTAGGGGATTCCCCTAACTTTCGGTGCCTCTTTCAACCAATCACAATCGATCTCACTTAAGACTTATCCTTTTGTGACTACTTACCGGCTTTTACTCCTTTTCTTCCTATCATCATTTCTTTAATTTCTGTGGGAATTAAAAGAATAGAAATTGTTTTTTTTTGCAATCCAACACTGCTAAATGTTGTATATTAGATGACACGTAATCGGTCTGGCTCTGTGGCTGAATATAAGCATACAAACCTAACAAACACTTTCATTTATTAATTATACATTTCTGCTAGTTTGTAGCCGGACCAAAGCTGATGTAATAGTGGAAGGATTTCAAATAGTTATGAAAATATTTCGGAAGAAAACTAAACGCAAAAATTGTTGGACGTGTCAAAGACTATACTAAAAATATTTCGAAAAGGATAAAAAATTGGAAGTGAATCTTCTACTGCCCACAATTAATAATAAGCTCGCATGGTATGGTGATAAAAAAGGCAAAGAATTCAAAGTACCTACCTTAGGAAGAGTTCCAACATCTCCCTCCTTGCACAAATGACGTGTACTAAAATAATTTTTAAATTCAAATATCGATGAGCTGTTCTTAAATCCGCTGAGTAATCAACCAAACGTGATCACCACGTGCCTTGATCAGTTAAATTACTGATAATGACGATTACTGATAATGTAAATTTTTATGATTTTTCTCGTAAAATAATGTGTAAGGAAAGTGAAGAATTTATAATGTTCCTGTTTTAGTATAATGGTTGGTTTATGTATGAATATAGTTTTTTTCTTAAACGTGTTTCAGTCATAAGCGTGTATATTCAGGGTGGCTTATTTGCATGTAATTTTACTACCTACATATGCATATTTATAGACCTATTTTCAAAAGGTACATTGAAACGAGGCTTATTGAGCAATAATTGTTCAATAAATAAGCCTCGTTTCAATACATGATGCAATTTGTATGCTAAATTGATCGGTGAAGTTAACTTTTACATCATTTTTTGCTGCATCCGTTACTCGACACAACTTAATAGTTAAGTTTAAATCGTTTGAATGTTTTTGCATTTGTCTAACAAACTTTACCATATTTATGTATTTTTCCTTTTTTCACTTCTTAGGGTGTTTTATCAAAAAAAATTATAAAAAATAACTTTTTTTGAGATTCTACTCATGGTTCTAAGTTAAAACTTAAAATATTATATATTTTTACATTTTTTAAACAAATTTTTTAAAATATTTTTATTTAATTTTATCTTTAATTTTGCTCACTTCTGTTCGTTTGTTAGTGATTAATTATCAATTTTATATCTTATCTAAATTATTTGTTTATTTATATTTTTATAGGTCCTACAGAAAAAGACACAAACTATACTGATTGAAATAATCCAAGATCAGGAACTGAGGTCAGAATATTTTTCAGATCTTTTTTTAATACTTTTTCAATTGTTGGTAAAAAGGGCAGCCTCTATCCACGTGGCTTACCGCTATACGATGTCTTTAATGATTTTTAAGAAATGCCAGTTATAGAAAACTATTAATAGATTATTAGCTTTTTAATTAAGTTCTTTATCAATTTCGGCTTACATTTTTTGCTATATAGCCGGCAATAACCACCCTTTTTTACCCAAAATCTTATGATGTTTCAGTAGAACTTTTATACACTTTAGATCAGTTGAAATCACTCTCTCGGTGTTTCACTAATATTTCGTACGATCTTTTATTTTGTGTTACTTTTTCAAAACGTGATACATTCCAATTCGAAATATGCCGATTGAAATTAAGTGACTCAGCTAAACTGTGGTCTTAGCCATCCATTTCATTGGTTTTCTCGTGGGCGTCCGGTCGGGTCTCGTGAATCCGACGATTCATCAACGGACAAAAAATAACGAGCGAGACTGGGAGCAATAAACCATTGTTTTCCCTCCCTAGTTACTGTTGCTATGTCGAACAAGCTAAAATTTGTTTTCGATGAACAGCGTGGAACAGAAACCGATTGCTGAAAATTGCAGGCATCCCAAAGCTCCTATATTTCCTATAATTTGCATAGGATCCTATAAAGAGCCTATATTTCATGAAATCCTCCTATATTTCCTATAAATAGGACAACTGAGTGATACATT
>WUCR03176647.1:7267-19178 GCA_009858155.3 Phymanthus crucifer
TACATTGTTGTATTAGTCACTAGACTGAAATAAAGAGTTCTCATACCACTTGGTCTTACTTATTACTATCTCTTTATCAATGGGAAAAGTGTTGTTTCTAATTCAGAAAGATATATAGCTATGTATTGATCGATGAAAACCAATATCTTGTTTGAGTAAAGTTGAAAATGAATTTGGTGAAGACACAGGATTATTAGGAACAGAGCAGGGAGTCATGAAATCATGACACTACCTTCTACAGGTTTTTAAGACTACAAAATGGCGCGAAAACATTCATGAAAAGCCAGCATTCGTTTAGTCTTTTCTTGGTTCTTGAAGAACTAGTATTTTGTTTCGATGTCAACATTTTTCAATATGGTAGGAACATTAATTTTAACGAAAGCCGAAAAGAATAACAAACAGTTGGTCGTTTCAAAGCACACGATTGTCGAGCACCGTTTTCCTCAAACAAATTAAATACTTTGATGAAATTTAAGTCGAATTTTTATCACGACTATAAGCAAAAGCCTTTGAATACATTTTGATTTTCACTAATTTTAGAATATCTGACTACAGTTGCTAGCAGCTATACAGTGATCAAGTGGAAAGGCGAAAGAAAGCCGAGGTTGGACTGATCACCAGTTTTGTCGTTCACTTAGTTTCAAGGGAACCTGTTTTTGCTATTCACTGATCCAGTTTTTTGTCGCTGTATATATGTTGTTCAGGTATCGTTTTGGCTGGTGATCTCTCTGAGTTGATTTCAGCCAGCAAGCCAAGGAGAGCTCGCTGATGTATCCCACAGCGTCACCTCTATTATTTTGATCTAAAAAGGGAACAATTTACTTTTTACCTTTGAGAAAACAGTCCTAAAAGTCGAAACGACACCGGTAAAAAAAGACAAAAAGAAGAATCCCTGCCTACAAAATTCTCGTCTATCAGTTGGTGTTATGCTCGAAAAGATCGTGTCTTGGCGGGAGAGTTACCTTTCGTTTGGCAACGTCTTCCAAACTGCCATCTTTGATTTTCAACCACAAGTTTTTTTAACCACTAGGCAATTTCAGTTTGTTTTCTTGTTTGATATAAATAGACAATATTTAAAATAATCAGGGCATTTTTTATTCTTTTTGTTGTATCAGAAAAGAGTTTGAATATTCCTTGAAATCATTTCTAGCAAAGGATGAGTAAGGTGCCACTAGGCCTGCTGTTGAATTGCCTCATGAAAATGGTGCTTTACTCATCTAATTGGCTTCTTACTTGTCGCAGTTTTGAATTAAAGCTACAAAAAAGGAAAAGTAAAAGTAAAAAATATGGCAAAATAGTGGGATATTCGGATGTAAACAGTAGTGTAGAGTATAAGAAAGGCATATAACCATGTGTACATCAAGAAGCCATAGAATATGTGGCATAGAGTTGATCCGCCCCAAGTCCAACTAAGCAAGTCAAAGAATCTGTTATAAACCCTTCAAACCCGCTCTTAAAGCAAAAGAGTACTATTTTTTTCTTTTGTTTATTCAACCTGGGCTGCCTAAGCTGCTTTGGGCGTTTTTTGTTTTGAAATCAGGCAACAAATCAAAATGGAGGTCTTGGATTTGTTCTGTTCTGGTGTAAGGTGTGGTACACCAACATCAAGAATTATCTCGAAACATTGAGCAGCTTGTAAGATTGTTTGTTTGTCTGCAAAACAATCCAATCAAAGGTGAAGAATGAGCGACATATGATCCTATTTGGAAGCTAAAATGCGTTCTCGTGAACTTCCTCCAGTCTTCACTGGATGACTGAAAACCCTTTTACACAATCATGTTTCATTTTCACGTGAAGGTGTTCATGGCTAGACTTTGCTGAAAACCCCAATGCGCATACTAATATTTCCATCAATATACATGGTTTGACAGTAAGTCCTGGTCAGTCCCTGCTAGTGGTAGTGAACTCACTTATCAACCATTCAGCAATTCTTCGGTTTTTCAAATAGTTGCATAGAGCTAAAGCTGAATAAGATCGTTTCATATCGATAAAGGCTAACAAGAACCAAACACCTACAATATCACAAACACAGTAGATGTTTTTGGGTTCTATTTCTAAAACAGGTTGTATAAACTCATCTTCGAATATAGCTGCCATTCGCCACATACAACAAGATCTTTTTTTTGCAAAAATTAGATCAGCTTTCTGGATTACAGACAACTCATTTTATTGATGTTTCTGAAATAAAAGCATGATTGAGCTACAGCAGGGACAACCATAAGATAACAGTATTCATTTGACTAAACTGGAATGTCTTTCTTGCACGATGTTTGATCTATCTACCGCCCTTCATGAAAATCGAGACACTTTTTTATGTAATCTTAAACCTACCCTGCGAAAACATTAACTAGCACTATTTAGAAGGAAGAAACTAGAAGTTTTCTCGAAGGAAAATGACTACTTCAGTAAGTGAATCAGCTAATACATGATCCATTTGGAGGGGTGTGCTGTACTCAAGAGCTCAGAAATCGCTAGGAAAGATACCCAATTTTGTGCGTGATGGTATGAAGATGCTGTATCTGTAACCACATGGGTGCATGCTGAGAAGAAAGGGCAGGAAGGTGTTTTTGTCGGGTTTGTTTTGGAAGAAGGTGTACATGCAAACTAGCTCCACTCTTACTATCTAACCTTTGCTGTCTTGTTTATGCCGCTTTGAGTTCTCCATCCCAAAACTTGGATCCTATACAAGCTTATCTTATGTTTACAAAAGACAGTTTTGGTCGTACCTAGCAGGCTAGCTGGTCTTGTTTCAAGACAATCGTCATAATTACACCAAATCACAATTGCCAGTTCAAACAAGCCCCGAGGTATTGTTGTCTGACTGGGTTCAAGGGAGAATAAATAGCCCTTTGATCGGCGATGATAGCACGCCATGCAAATATGGCTGCGAATCAGACTTTAAAACAAATTGTCTCGGTAAAAGAAAAGAAGTTGGTTTGTTCCACGTGTCACAGATTGGCTTATTTGCTCCCACAATCAACGGTGTAAAATGGATCGAAAATCCTACTTCCGGTTCAAAGTTTCCCGCGGTTTTCGTCTAGGTGCGCATGCGCGCTTAGGATTGAGCTGAGAGTGCGTGTTATCGGCTCACGGTTTAGTCAGAAAGCAGGTAAGCACGGTCACATGGTCATGGTCGGAAGAACGGAGGGTACACGAAGAGAGGAAAGTACGGTAGTGACATGAAAGTACATGAAGGGACGGAGGGGTTAATAAGGGTTTCCATGATATTAGAGTGCGATTAACGCGCATGCGTAGTACCTTTTGCATATTGAACGAATGTATGAATGGAAAGGAAACGAACTAGTATGCAAGAAAGCTATCAAGCAAGAATATGATATATATTCCAGTAAGTGACCCATGTAGCCCCCTTGCACATGCTATATTTAATGTCCTGTTTATTTAAAGCAGCGTAACTGTAATTGCTCTTCATACATACATAACACACGGTCACTCATTCTATAAACATTACATATGGCCGCAAACATTTCAAGAGGAATCTAACAATTCAAGACAAACATTCCAGCTCGTTCCACCCAAAATCGCCTCAGGGGAAGTATTCATATTGATCTTATTTCCAGACACTTTGTGTGAAAGACACCATTATAGTAGTGCATTATTGTTTGGACTGCCAAACAGTATCTGTATCGGCTCGTAACGACAGCACTAGCTACAGCAAATATGATTACGACTCAAAACCTTAAAGATGGAACGGATTATATATGAAATGTCTTTCTTACCACTGAATTAATGCGTGTAAATCTTCCTGTTTTGTGAACGGCTCTGGTTTTTGACCTCTCGTCGTCTAGCGTACAGCGTGTTTTTTAAATTAAAATAATATGATGAATGTCTTTACAATGAGCATGGTTCAGTAGCCCGCTCTCATTCAGCGCACGTTCTTCTTGTCCATGCTACACGTGAGAATCCAGTCCTCTGACAATGCGTGCGTGCGGTCAAATATCTATAATTTACTATTTTAAAATAGCCGGGAATAATTCTTTGCTTTTTGGTTTATGACAAAAATTCCCTGGTAAAAGATAGGTGATTTTTGAAGATCTTAAGAATATGTAACCAAGTATATTTTAAATTGTACTCACACGCAGTTTTATATTCCTAACCTCCCATCGCCCATCCCCAGATCCTCCCAATCCCTAGTGGTCAGTTTGTACCGTACATTTTAGAGTTTTCTCGCTCAATATTAACCCGATTAAAGGTGCGGTAATACGAGCAACAAAATCGTGCAACTCGTCGCGCAACATTGTTGCGTTGCAAGTTGCAGAGCAAATGTCGTTCGTGTTACCATCTTAATTTTCGCGGCGTGACGTAGTTGCACAAGTAGAAGCACTTTCTACCCTCTGCAACAAAGAACCTTTGTTGCGCGCGGGGTGGTAATACCAGCAGCATTCACTTTGAAACTTGTGAGAGATGTTGCGCGACAAGTTGCACGATTTTGCTGCTCGTATTACTGTACCTTAACATCAAACCTCGGAATGTTGTACAGTTTTGTGTGCTCTTTCTGAATGTGGGTCTTGTATTGATTATCGTACGCGTCTTCTTGCAAGAACTGAATTAACCGTATGGCTACAGTTACGCGCGTCGCACCGTAAGCATTTCCTTTGTCTTTTCAACCAATCAGATCGCGTCTGCTGACCAAGAGGAACGCAGGCTCTGCCTTAGGTCTTCAAAGTTTGAAACCTCCCAAAATAACACCAGGAATTTCTATCCCAAATGAGGGAAGCGTTTATTTTGTCGTTTGATCAAACTTCACATCAGGAATGAGTTCATATTGGTTATAGTTCGTCTCTCTTCGAGAAAACTTTAATAAATAATAACTTTGCTGGCTTGTTTACTAGTGCGAGTTTATCTTTTTTTCGGTATTTTGTAGTTTTTATCACTAATTTATCTTCAAGTTCACGCAAACACAACCTGGTGTTCGAACTAATCAATCATGTTATCCTAAGGTTTTCTCCTGCTATTATTCTGAAAATAACTTAAAGTAAAAGAGCATAAGAAAAAAACAAATATAACACAAAAATGATGCCACACCTACGTGGACATAGGGCAGCGTCATTTGAAGTAAATGTTAAACTTTTACGATACAAGTGGAACACCAGGTTGTGATTGCCAGTTTTATCAAAGTAAAGGAATGTGATATAAATTTTGAAGTACTTTATGGCATTGGCGAAATATATTGTCAACAACTGCTAACTGTTCCTGTTGACGTTTTGGGTAAAACATTATACGTACCACAATAACTTATTTGGTCAAAACACAGTACACCAAGAATGACGAGCATCAACAGACAGACAACTAAACTAAATGTCAATATAACTTTCACTGTTATGCCACAAAGCAACAACATTAAAGCAAGTAATCAGCAAATTGATTTTCTTAAATGTTCTAAGTGCGATCGCGGTGCTCTCAGCGAAATCACACAACACATATCGAAGTACGCGGGCTTCCTGTGCTTGGACATCCGGGAGCTGCAAGTAATAATAGTCCCAGTATCTACGCGGTTAGCTCAAGCCACAGGATTTCCACTTTCGATATTTCTAACTATATTAAGCAATAGATAATAATGAAAATATCCGTTTCTTTATCTTTCTTCATTTTTCTCTGCTACTGAAAAATACACCCGAAACTCTCTCTCTCTAAACACGAATGCATTTTAAAACTCTAAGTTTTCCGAATAGAAAAATTTATTCCAAATTTGCGAATTATTCACTAGTAACCAGGTCCCCTCGTTGAAGAACAAAGCGTGGGCATGGGTTTTAGGTGTATTTTTCAGCCTTGTGATCTATTAAATTAAGCTACCTTTTTATACAAAACTGAAACCAAACTTAGTGGGGTTGAATTACAGGGTTTAAAATCTATAAAAGCAAAAATCTTATTACACAGCACATTCTGTCGCATCAAAAAGATGGAACAGCAATCATCTAAGCATGTGTACTGAACTTGGGCAGAATTGATTGCCGAAATTTCTACTTTAAAAAAGAACGTCAAAGAAATGTCCTACTCTCATCGTTACCCTGAATTTACTTTGCAATTCTTTTTTCGATTTTAGAAAATATAACTCAAAAGCGACGTTTTATATATACAACTTACAAATTAAAAACAAAAACAAAAAATATTAGATGCAATAGAATGTGCTGTTTAAATTTTAAAACTAAAAAAAAATCATTTGGGGCACCCTTAACCAATTAGAAAAAGTTCTATGACTTTTTTCTACAAATGAAATTAATTTACAATTAATAATGTAATAATTTATGAATTTGTCACACTGATGTTACTTTCTACATAAAAAGGAACAAGACAGCATTTCCTGTTTATCCTGAATAAAGAACCGGTTTTGCAAGATAAAAACGTTTTGTGTTTTCGAGAAAACAGGTCAAACAGGAATGCTTGTATCTATTCGCACTTGAAATCTTGAAATCTCTCAACAGACAAACGCACGACCGCTAGACTCGGATATTTTACGAATGGTTTACTTGTGGATCTAGAAATAAAATCTTATTTCAGTAGTATATTATATACAGCGCCTAAAATTGGTGAATCAGATTCCTGTGAGTAATAGCGGCAAATACGTACAGCGTTACTCTCTAATGGCCCATCTCTTAACCAATCGATAACCGGGATTGAAACGACCAATCAGAAAGCTTGAAAATGACTTTATGTACCACAGCTTGTCACTCACAGAAACTCTGTACGAAGCGAACGCAGCTACATGTATGGAACCCATAGTCGACTATTTGTATAAATATATCAAGATTATATGGAATGTACAAATGGCGAGATAATTCATGGTGAGCATTGGAATGGCTAGAAAAGAGTAAGAGGTCTGCTATGTTTTTCGATTTGGAAGGATAAGTTGGTGATTGGGAAACGGATGCCATTTTGAATAAATTTAGAAATCAGTAAACACCTGTGACGTATTCAACCACAGTATCCATTAGTCAAGCTTTGGAGACTTGACCAGAATGCTTTGCGCGGTGAAAAGGGGAGAAGAGCGACGGCCATGTTGGACCTTGATATTCTTTTATATTCGCTAGAATTTTAAAATGTTTGGCTTAACTTCCAGAAGTCGAGCATCACAGGAATTGTTAAACCTCTACAATAAGATCTTAGCATTGTTTCTGAAGAGAATCATTCCAACATGGCCGGCACCGATCCTGCACAATCAGAGAGAAAACACAGTAATCACCAGACAATAGAATGTGCACTAAAATCTATTTGCTTTTTCGAGCTTTCTCAATCCTGCGCCGAGAAACTGGCAAGAATAGCTTGAAAATGTCGTCCCTACAACTACCCTGGACATAGAAAAATGTATTTTCGGCTACACGAGTATCCATTAATACTCGTATTGCAATGTATGTAAGCGCAGATACCGAAATGCCTGAACATCCTGGAAATTTCACTAAAAAACTGTTTGTTTATTCATTTTAGAAATCAAATCCTGAAGACAAAATGTTTGACTGTCAAATACTGGTCTCCGATTGGTCAAAAATATGTACACACTACACCAATCATAACTGAAAATAGTCTTGAAAAAACAATGGCGAATGCGAGCGAGACTACATTTTACCAGATGTTCCAAATTTTCTATCGAGTTCAATATTGAATGGAGAAAAAATTGAGGGAAATGGTTACGATAACAAAAACAAGTGCGAAAAAAATAGACGAGTTTCAATTTAAAGTTAAGCTTTATAAATCGTGCCAAAAAAGTTGGCAAACTGTCAACAGTTTGAAAACAATGCTGAAAATTTTGAGCAAAGTAACTGAAACAAATTTTGCAAAGCAAAAGCCATTTGTGGAAATGCTTTTCACGGCAAGCAATTAACGAATTTTAAACAAATATATTAAAGCGAAAGTATTTGGAGATCATTCTCAAGTTCTATTTCATCTCATTTTCTCTTGATTTCATACATTTTTTCTAGTACTTTGCTCGTGAGACAAGACGAAATAAGGCTTGCAATTTACTAAGGTTATGTACTGTTATCTAGGTATAAGGCATATAACCGTCTAATATATCATCAGTGGGGAAAGAAAGTTTCTTAAGAACGGGGTTGATATCTACTATCGACCTCGAAGCCACCGATGGGTGAATACAAAGAATCACAAAGACCGCCACGAACATTACACTGATATACCAAATACCTTAACAACTATCCCATGGAGCACAAGCACTAAAAGTGTGCAACATTTTGCGCTATTTACGTTGCACACTTTTAGCACTCTAATAAGGAGGATTAACTAATATAAGCAAAACAAGCGGCATACACCTATTTCAAAAAACGTTGTCGGTCGGCGATCTGGAATCTGAAACTGAGACTCAAAGTTATCGAAGGCTGTAGACTGTAAATTTGAACATCAATATGTTTTGTTTTTGATCGGTTGTTCACAGCAATTGAATGTCTAAATATTCCACGACGTTTGAGGGTCTTTGAGCACAGCTTGAGCTGACGCGATATGTCTCAGATTCCGGATTCAGATCGCCGACCGACAACGTTTTTTGAAATAGTTGTATACTCATTAGCAATCTAAAGAACACTAGATTATCAATATCTCATGAAAAGCCTGATATCCCTCCCTTGAACATCTACATACTTAATTACTGTTCATCTGTGTACTCAAGCACTTCTGCCTCACCTCTCGAATTTTCAGCTGCAGACTGTTTTTGCTGGGAAAGAGTTCCACGTGGTGTTGCTGGAACTCTGTCGTCACACTGTCTGGCGGGAAGTACCCAGTTTGACTCAACAGTTCTAGGACCAGTAATCGCCTTTGGTCTTGGTTCTTACGCGAAGAAATTTCAGGGACATCGCTCTTTGCTCCTGACGCCCCTTGTTCTTGAGAACCGCTTTGCTGAAGTGCTGCAGCTTCAGCAAGTGCATCTAGACTTGACTGATTCGACACACTTGAAGAAGCTTCGTCATGCTGCTCGTCTGACTCTCCTTCTGGCACTTTTCCTTGTCTTGCTGAGTATCTAGTCTTGTGTGGTGGTTTGGGTGGACGTTTATCTTTAGGGTTCCTGGGATTGTATTTGGGAAGGTCATCAAATTGCCTCGTAAAATCCACGTCGGCGAGAACTCTGTGAACACAGAGAACTAGCGTGACGACAAGACCTATTCACCACCTCCCCCTGTTGAGATAGCAAGTTCATCGTGACGATATAAGGCTAACTTGCACCATCTCTCACGGCCTCAGCGAATTTCAGCACTGTCAAGGTCCGAAGTCCATACGGCGCCTCGGCTTTTACAATACTAAAATTGCTAAAATACTTTTCGAATTCAGATGGGACAATAAATAAATAGAAAACGCGCACGTTGACATGTGAGTGTTAGAACATGCATGACGAGTAGGTTTGGGTACTAGTTACTCAAAATCTCCGCCCAGTGGTGCCCAATCCCACATCTGTTGAGGGGACATCTGGGGAGACTAGTATAGCATGAACCAAACACGCCTATCCGGCGAATAAACAAACCACTAACAAAAGCATTTCATGTTAACTTACTCTTCCATTCCGTCATTGATGAATCTCTTGAGAATAGTCTTCTGCTGAGCGCCCATGTCGGTTCTGTCATGGCCTTGTCCTGTGCTGCCTGCTTCTGAAGCACCTTCCCCATTCTCCTTCGCCAGTTTAGTCGAGTGGGAATCGGGCTGAAAGTCATTTTGAGAGCCCACGCTTGTGCCAATGTTACCGCTGACTGCTTGTACACTGGTCTCAGTTGACGTCGTAGGGGTCGGGTTTTGAGCTAACCTCGTGGCATCCTGTCCTGAATGAACACTTGGAAGTGGTCGGGCAACGTTGACATGTGACTTTCCCACTCCAGATGAAATGACAGGCGAAGAGAAGTGGAACGTGCTTCTCGTTACCCCTAGCGGAGGAGACATCAACGGTTTAAACATCTGTGGAGCCATACTCTGAAAAACGGTACCTGTTATAGGCTGCCCTTGTACTGACGGAACAATCTGCAAGGGCCTTATCTGTGTCTGTCCAGGTGTCCCCACTGGAACCACTGACGATGTTACTACAGAGCCCTCACTCAAATTAGTACCTACTCTAGGGAGTACAACAGGCCATCCATCTTGAGAAGAGCTCACAGGTAAGTTCTGGGCCATTCCTTGTAATGCTGCGGAAGCCCCAAATGGTTTAGTTGCCAGAGGAAGGACCCTTGATGCGCATGTTGTTTTTGTGGAGGCATTCAATACTCCACTAGGGAGTGGGGCAATCGGTTTGAGCGGGGTTTTTCTAGTGGGGGTGGACAGGGGGCTCTTGGTCTGAGTATTACCAAAGGAATGTAAGTGGTTCTTGTCATATGCTACATTTGGCCGGATGGGCAACATTGAACTGCCGGCACTGCTAGGGACGCTCGCAAGAAGACCTTGGTCATTATCTGGAACTCCTTGAGGCTGGCCAGCAGAATGGAACGTGGCAGAACTCATACCTCCACTATGCACAACTCTACTGAAGCCCCCATTCGACGAAACACCGGTTCCTCTCGGTAAGATCTGGTGGCGTGAGGACTTGGGCCTAAACACCGATCCCTTGGGTTTAAAGTTACCGCTTATTGTCAAACCCGGTGAGGAGGATTTTGTAGACGGTGCAGTAGTTGGTCGTACAAAAGTGTCAGAATCTGCGCCTTCCACGGACTCGTCAGACAGCTGTCTCCTGAACGTTGGCTCGACAACCCTATGTGTTGGCTTCCTGGAATCATGCTCTCGTGACGGAGGTTTCGATCGTACAGCGGTATTGCTTGAGCCAGCCTTGGATGAGACATCAGGGGTTCTTGCTCGCCTTGTGAATGGTATAGGAGAATACTTAGCTTTACTGACGTCAGGGGTCAAACTTCGTTCTCTAAACCCAGCGTTAACAGCTGGCGACAATCGTTGTTGTGGAAACACTCGACTTTCAATGTCCTCATCGTCGGATGAGTCGAAAGCTTCTTCGTTCTCGTCTAAATTTTCGCGACATTCCAGCTCGACTGACCCTTCATCGTCACTCTCCTGATCGTCAGGGTTCGCGGGAGAAGAACGAGTCACATCTGGCCGGGTCTCTTGTTTACTGGCATCTGCCAATCGTGTGGAGCACATCTGAAATAGATATATATATACAAGATAAAATACTTTACACTAACTGATGATGATGATACAATGCGTTCAAATCGGGGTTGGACTTGAACTGGTCATTTACTTTATTTTTTCCCCAAGTTCGGCATCGACTTGGAACAGTGGGTTACCTAGCACGTGAGTCTTTGGTCAAAGAAAAGGACGGCGCATTTACTTGAAGGAATACCGCTGGACTGTCGTTGCGAAAGACAACGCAGGCGAACTTCTTCATTTGAACAAATTTCCTTTTCCATCTTGTGGCAGAGGAAACATCCAAGGAATGCATACCGAGACCACAAGGTTTATTCACATGACAAAACGAACCTTACCTGTGCTAGTTCCACTAGGGCTTGTGGAGAATCCAGTCCCCTGGGCTGTGGGGTGAAGGGTCTTTGGACGGACTCACGGTACTCCTCCTGGTGAATGGGTGTGCTCTGTGACCTCTTGCATCGCATCTTGGGCTTGATGTCGTCGTCCATGCTCTGCTAGCGTCAGAATCATGAAGAAAACAGGAAAATGAATGAGTGCCAAGCACCTTGAATCCAGTAAGTAAAAAAACACGACCCCTTTACCTTGACTTCTCCAACATACTCCAATGTTGACCCTAACAACAAAATATCCAAAACCTTGTTAAACTAGTGGTCAATACTAGTGGTCAATACTAGTGATCAATACTAGTGGTCAATACTAGTGATCATCTAGTAATAATCTAGTGTTCGTTACCTGACGTTGAGTCTGTCGACTCTGTTCGTTCGGATGTCTTCCTGGGAGACTTCTTTCTGTCTTTTGAACACCATTTCCAGTCTGGATG
>WUCR03176648.1:1273-15658 GCA_009858155.3 Phymanthus crucifer
TGCTTATATGAATTTCCATGATCACTGGGGTGGTCATGATTACGAGCATGCGTACTACAAGTCTGAAGTTCCCAAAACCGTTAAAGGTTCGCAACGGGATAACATACCCAAGGCTAAGAAACGTACAGTCAAGAAAAATTTAAAGCACAAGCATTTAAAAGAAGAAAAGGCCAAGAGGAAGAATTCTGTTATGATAAAGCGGCCGCCGATTATTTACCATCCGCCACCGGAGATCTTCCATCGACCGGATATCGTAGTACACCGTCCACCGATCCTGGTACACCGTGCACCCATAGTTTATCATCAGCCACCGGTTATTGTACACAGACCCCCAATCGTCTACCACCAACCCAATGTCGTCTTTCATCAACCCATGCCGATGGTACATCAGCCTATCATGCAGTCACATGACACGTGGGTGACACGCCCTGCTATAAAGTTGTACGGGTCCACAATGCATCACTTGGGTGCTGTAACACAGTATCCTCATGCGTATTACAATGGACATCATAACCTCCATTATATGGCCTATGGAAAATCAAAGGTTCCTAAAAAGGAAGAAAAAGCTGCTGCTCGCGATGAAATCAAACATGATAAAGAAAGTGCACATGATGGAGAAGATGTTGAGAACAGTGGCGATAACGGTGAAAATGATGATGAAATAGTCGAAAGCGGTTCCGGTAGCGCATACGGGGAGCTCGATATCGAAGTAGTTCCTGAAGACAACATCAAATCTAACCTCCACAAATCCAAAACACGCACAGAATCAGCATCAAAGAAGGACAAGATTTCGAAAGTATCAGCAGAAAAGCAACAAGAAACTACCGTAAAAGGAAGTAAAAAGAACTCTGTTGTTATCCACAGACCACCTATTATCTACCATCCACCACCGGAGATTTATCATCGGCCCGACATCGTGGTGCATCGGGCACCTATCGTACTCTATCGTGCACCAATCATTTATCACCAACCTCCTGTAGTAGTACATCGACCAGCTATAGTCTACCATCAACCATCTATTGTATTCCATCAACCACCACCGATGGTTCATCAGCCAATCATGCACTCTCATGACAACTATGTCACGCATTCAGTAGCTGTACCGGTGGGAAGTCGCGTCACCCATGTGATGAACTACCACGGTGTCCCACATGAAGAGATTTATATGGAAGGCATTGGTCACGGTGCATTTGCCAAGTCCATGTTACCTTTACGTAAAGGTCACAAGCGTGACAAAATCAAGAGTACTAAAGCTGCTAAAGACAAAAATTCCGAAAACGCCAGCAAAAGAAGCAGAAGAGCTTTGGAAGAAGAAGAACTAACTTTCGGAGCTGCAGAAGCCCCCTTGGATGTCAAGCAACCCATCGGTGCGAGTGATCGCATCAAACGTGTAGTGGAACAGCCCTGGATATCCAACTTAGGTGAGGACGTTAATATCGTTATAAAACGAAGCGAAAGTGTTTTGGGGTTGGGGCTACTAAGCAATGGGGATAAAGAACAAAGTAAAAATGGAATAAAGAAACATAGAATGAAGAAACGTTCAACCACCAAAAATGTCACAGACACCTCACCCAAGCATAATAAAAGTCACAGTAAAAAGACCGTCATTATCATCCGTCGCCCACCAATACTCTATCATCCACCAAGTCATGTCATTCACAGGCCAAACATCATGGTTCATAGACCACCATTCATAGTCCATCGTCATCCATTAATCATTCACAGACCTCCTATACTGGTTCATCGTATGCCGATAATCATTCGCCGTCCACCTGTCTTGATACACAGGATGCCTTTGATTGTTCGAAGGCCCGATCTCATGTTTCATCGTCCACCCATACTTATTCATCGAATGCCCTACGTAATCTATCATCATCCATGGCTCATCCATCGGCCACCTATAGTAATCCATAAGGGACCTCATATGATGATCCACCACTCGTCTTATATTCACCACTATCCATCTCATGTTATCCACATGCATCAGTGTCATGGGTGCGGGTGTCACGGAGGGTGGTGTGGAAAGAGCAATGTGCCCAAAATTCACACCACGAATCATCGTCCATCTCGAGATGTCCAAACTAACGATTCACCTAAAAGTCTTAATGATAAATTTGCCTCTGATCTGATGGTGAATGGTCAAGGAATAAATGATTATAGCGGAAAATACAAGTTTTCATCGGGACCCGATTCTGATCCCGAGGGATCAAGTTCATATGATTTTAACGTTTCTGAAAACCTACTTAAGGAGTCTGAAGGATTCTATCGGAAAAGTTATACTAATCGGCCCAAACGCTCTGTTGCAGATTCCAGTAGCGTGCATGCTAAAGAACTCAATAAAAGAAACAAAGAATCGAAAAAGAAAGGAAAGTCGAGTAAGAAGAAAAAGAAAGATGTTGTCGTAAGCCGTCCTCCGATTATCTACCATCCTCCACCGGAAGTGTATCATCGACCGGAAATCGTTGTGCATCGCGCTCCGATCCTAATCCATAGACCCCCTATCGTGTACCATCAGCCTCCTGTGGTGGTACATCGACCTGCTGTTGTTTACCATCAACCACCGATTGTATTCCATCAGCCACCGCCATCAGTCAACCAACCACTGCTCTATTCACATGATCAGTTTGTATTACATCCGGCGTCAGTAGCTCAGCATATCAACTCTGTCGTTAACGAGGCTGGACATTATATTGGCATCCCTCATGGAGCAATAGAGAACTACCCAGGACCTCTGCTAACTCATCCGTTTGGGGCGGTGATCCCACCGTTAGCGGCTTACCATGTTAAGAGAGGCAAGGTACAAAGACCAAATGACAAGGACTCCAAATCAGACACCAA
This sequence comes from Phymanthus crucifer, assembly GCA_009858155.3. Classification (NCBI taxonomy): domain Eukaryota; kingdom Metazoa; phylum Cnidaria; class Anthozoa; order Actiniaria; family Phymanthidae; genus Phymanthus; species Phymanthus crucifer. The sequence goes on from WUCR03176648.1 coordinate 4,112, forward strand.
TTCAAGTCAGGAAGTTGAAAACCAAGACGAAGCAAGTGGTGAAGGCTCAGCGGATAATGAAATCCTGTCAAGACAAGCCAAGACACGAAAAAACAAGCCGTCAAAAGGTCAGCGCAAAAACAACGTCCTTGTTTACCGACCCTCTATGATCTATCATCCACCTCCTGAAATCTACGATCGACCTGATATTGTCGTCCATCGTCCAGATCTTGTTATTCACAGACCATCTATCGTATATCACCAGCCATCAGTCGTAATTCACAGACCTCCTATTATATACCACCAGCCTCCTGTGATGTTCCATCAACCGCCGCCATTAAATCATCAACCAATCGTACATTCACACGATACGTATGTTGCTCATCAATACTTTGAGCCTTATGATAGTGTGACACATCATGCAGAATCGTATGTGGGTGCACCTCATTTTTATCCAGGTGAAAATGCTTATGGTTGGGGCATGCAGGGATTTTATGGACCTCTTGCTGCGGGGCCAGGTTTTGGTTTCCCATTTGGCCCAGCTTTTGGAAGATCAAAGGTACAAAAAGCATCCAAAAAGAGCCATAAAGAGAAGAAATCACACGAAGATAAAGCCAGCAAAAAGTCAAAACACGGAAAAATTCGTCATAAGAGATCAAACAAGCATCATCGTCATCATCACTGGCATCGGCATCATAAAGCCTTAAAGAGACATGCTCATCATGGTTTTGATCCTGTATATACTTTAATGGAACAACACGAGTCATTTATAACCAATCCCTTATCAAAAAACTACCTTGGCGAAAGCTCTTCCCACGTTAGTCAGCCAGCAGACACCAAGTCAAAAGTTGCTGCCAATGGAAAGAGCAAGAGAAGTACGAAAGAAAAATCTAAAACAAAACAAGTGAAGAAACATAAGAAGGGCGAGAGGAAAAATACGATACTTGTTCACCGTCCACCAATGATCTACCATCCACCTCCTGAGATCTATGATCGCCCTGATGTCGTTGTCCATCGACCAGACATAGTCATCCACAGACCATCAGTCGTATACCATCAACCATCGGTAGTAGTCCACAGACCTCCTATAGTATATCACGAACCGCCAGTTGTCTTTCATCAGCCATCACCAATGGTGCATCACCCTGTTATTCATTCTCATGATACCTACGTTGGTCATCCGTTTTACGAGCCTTATGCGTCTCATGTTGAGCACGCAGGAAGCTATGTTGGTGCACCGCACTTCTTTGGCGGAGGGTTTGGATATGGGTATGGTGGCTTTGGACCTGCATTTGGACCTGGCTTTGGGCCTGGATTCGGAGCTGGATACGGACTCGGTTTTGGCCCTGGATTTGTACCTGGGCTTGCTCATGGCTTCGGGCCTAGCTTTGGACCTGGATTTGGACCTGGACTTTCTCATGGCTTTGGGCCTGGTTTTGGTCCTGGCATGCGACCGTCATTTGGAAGATCAAAGATTGAAAACAGGAACAAATCTAAAGGCAAATCTAAAAAGAGAATTAGACGTTCAACAAAAACCCAGAAAAAGGCAACAAAAACTGGCAGCAAGAAAAATATGGTTCTTATCCAACGACCTCCTATGATATACCACCCGCCTCCAGAAATCTATGATCGACCGGATGTCATAGTCCATCGACCAGACCTGGTCATACATCGGCCATCCATTGTTTATCATCAGCCGTCAGTTGTTATTCACAGACCGCCAGTTATATATCAACAACCTCCAGTCGTGTTTCATCAGCCTCCTCCATTGAACTCTCAACCGGTTTTACATGCGCACGACTCCTATATTGCGCACACATATCACGAACCTGTTGCTTCTAGTCTGCACCATGCTGGGACCTATGTTGGGGCGCCGCACTTCTACCCAGGAGGGTGGGGAGTCACTCCAAACGCTTGGGGCCCTGCATTTGGCAAATCAAAGGTCCCAAAAGCAAAGAGTAAAGGAAAAAGAGCAGAAACTCAACGTTCAAGGAGAGATGTCGATGACAAAAGTAAAAAGATCGAGAAGAAGACGAAAACCTCAAAATCATCCAAGGGTGTGGCACCTGGTCATAAGAAAAACGTGGTTGTAATGAGAAGACCTCCAGTCATATATCATCCACCACCGGAAGTGTATCATCGCCCTGATGTGATACTACATAGACCAGATATCGTTATCCACAGACCATCCGTGGTGTTCCATCAATCTGCTGTTATCATCCATCGCCCACCTGTTGTCTATCATCAGCCGCCTCTCGTCTTCCATCAACCAACTCCCATGGTGCACCAGCCAATATTACACTCACATGAGACTTACCTACCCCACCACTACTTTGAACCAGCTGGGGCACATGTTGTCCACGCTGGGACGTATGTTGGTGCGCCTCACTTTTACCATGGAGGATGGGGTTGGGGTTATGGATACCATGCTGGACATGCTTTCGGAAAATCTAAGGTAGAGGATACCGCTGATGGAGAAGCTGCAAGGAAAGCAAAATCTTTGAAAAAGACAAACTTAAAAGAAAAAGAAGAGAATGTTCATGAAGAGGATAACGATGATAATGAAGACGCTGTTGACCAAAGAAAAACAGCAAAATCAGAAAGAAAGAGCAGACGAAGTCTAAAAACCGTCTCTAAAAGTCATAAAAGTGGAAACAAAAAGAACGTAGTCGTAATGCGTCGACCTCCAGTTGTCTACCACCCCCCTCCAGAGGTCTATCACCGACCAGACGTTGTCCTTCATAGACCAGATATAGTCATTCATAGGCCATCTGTAGTATTCCATCAGTCTCCTGTTGTCATTCATCGACCATCTGTGGTGTACCATCAGCCTCCGATAGTATTCCATCAACCAACACCCATGGTACATCAGCCTATAGTTCACTCGCACGATACTTATCTAGCTCACCATTTTTATGAACCCTTCCACGGTCATGTGGTACACGCGGGCACGTATGTTGGAGCACCTCACTTCTTTGGTGGAGGTTGGGGATGGGGCTATGGACATGGGCATGCCTTTGGAAAATCGAAGGTTGAAAAGACAAAGAAATCTCATCACCACAAAACAAAGAGAGACACTAAAGAAGATAAACACTCCATAGTTCGAATGTTTCAAAAGTTTCTTCAAAAGAGGTCTGTACAAGTATCAAAGAGGAATAGTCCTTCTCGCCCGTCTCGTCCGTCTCGTAAAGGTTCTAAGAAAGCTGTCAAAGGGTCGAAGAAAAATATGGTTCTCATTCAGCGACCACCAATGATATACCACCCACCACCCGAGATATATGACCGGCCAAATATTGTTGTCCACAGACCAGACCTAGTGTATCACCAACCCTCGATAGTCTACCACCAATCATCTGTTGTCGTCCATCGCGCTCCTGTAATCTATCATCCACCGCCTGTTGTATTCCATCAACCACCACCACTGGTGCACCAGAATGTCTTGCATTCTCATGACAGTTATATTGGGCACCAATTTTATGAGCCATTTGCTTCGCATATTTCACACGGACAAACTTATCTTGGTGCTCCTCACTTCTTTGGGGGTGGATGGGGATACGGATATGGACTACATGGACCTTTGATGCGCCCTGTTGGACCATGGAATGGTTTTGGACCAGGGCCAGCAATGTTTCGTGGGCCATTCATGTATAATGGGTTAGGATTCCACGGACCCGGGTTCCATGGGCCCATTGGAATGGTACCATTTAATGCTGGTTTCCATGGCTTTGCACCACAAGCCGTACGTCCTTTTGGTCCTGCTTTTGCTAAATCAGATGTGGAGAGACCAAAGGAAAATACAACGAAAAAGTCCCACAAAGCTAAACATACCCGCAAATCTCGTAGTTTGTCACCAGAAAAGAAGTCACTTCGCGTCAAATCTCGAAGCCGTCACCACAAGGGACTCAAGAAAAATGTGGTAGTGATGCACCGAGCTCCTATCATGTTTCATCCACCACCTGAAGTTTACCACCGTCCAGACATAGTAATTCATCGACCGGATGTGGTGATCCACAGACCATCCATAGTGGTTCATCAAGCTCCTGTTGTTGTCCATAAGCCAACTGTAGTGTATCATCAATCACCGGTAGTCCTTCATCAACCTCCTCCAGTTGTGCACCAACCACTTATGTACTCCCATGATGCATACGTTCCCCATACATACTATGAGCCTTTTGGTAGCGCAGTAGCCCATACTGGCACCTATTTTGGAGCACCTCATGCATTTGATGGAGGCTGGGGATACGGATACGGTCATGTAGTTGGAGGATTTGGAAAATCAAAAGTAGAGAAAACCAAGTCTTCGAATTCTAAAAAAGCTCACAAAGGAACAAAGAAAAGTAAAACAATGAAAAGGCAAGAAAACGCTTCAAAAAAGGTTAACATTCTACATCCCGAAGTCGTAAAGGACGTCAAAGCAGAGAAGAAAAATGACATCGTCGTAAACCGTCCTCCAATCATCTATCACCCTCCTCCTGAGGTTTACCACAGACCTGACATTGTAGTACACCGTGCCCCAATCGTTGTTCATCGGCCACCAATTATTTACCACCAACCACCAGTCGTAGTACACAGACCTGCTGTTGTCTATCATCAACCTCCTATTGTATTCCATCAGCCTCCACCTGCTGTTCATCAACCAATCATACACTCGCATGACACGTTTGTCGTTCATCATACTGCAATGTACGAGCCCCATGGCTCCACTGTATCCCATCAGACCAACTTTATTGGAATACCATCTCATGTGGAACATTTCGACGAGGGCTTTGATTATCATGGGGGTCATGGAGGGTACCATGATGATTTTGTAGGTTACCATGGTTACCATAGCGGTTTCCATGGTGGCTACCACGGTGGTTACCACGGTTATCGCATGCTTCACAGATCAAATATCGAGCATGCTAAAAGTTCCGACAAAGTAAGTAGCGAAGAGTCAAGTTCTACAAAGTCAACGATAACTAAGACAGAAGTGCCAGTTAGAAAAGAAAACACCAATACAGTTATCACAGACGAAGACCAACCAAGCAAAACTGTCACTAAGAGGCAAATCCTTGGCTCTCATTCTCTGTTTCTGCCAGTGTCTCCACTAAATGTTGTCCATCCAAAAGGCCCAATTGTAGAACGTCTTCAGAAAATGTCTACCATACCAGGTGTCCCAAAAGCTGAATATGAACACCATGTCGCTAAAAGAGATTTGGATTCCCAAAAGGAGAAAAGACAGGTGTTAGTTACCCCAGGTGTTCAAGCTCCATTGAACTACGCGTTAACAGCTCCAAGGGTTGTTCATCCTATAGCTGGCCATGTAGCTACTCCATTGGTTGCCTCTCCTCCAGCTATATATCCAAGACTACCCTTGTATCAGCCCCTGCTCCAAGCTCCTTACTTTCCAGGTTACCCACCGGTTAAGCCTCCAGGAGTCAATGTCCATGTGGAGACAGACAGATCAATTATACCGGATAAAAAGAAAAAGAGGAGAGGTCGTCAGAGACGGCAGGTTCTTCCTGTGATGCAAACCAGTGTGTTTGGTAATGTACCACATCTTCTTTACAATCAGGCGCCAGTCGCTCCAGTCCTTCATGAAGCAGCTCCACAGGTACCCCAGCAGATAGCCTCACCGTTCCTAGGATTCAATCCACTGATGCTTCCTTCATATCCTCTGATGAACTACCTACCGCAGCGACGACCACATGTCAACATTAACGTTCAGTCCATGCGCTCAAGTATTCCAACATCCAATGGAAAAAAGAAGAGCGTATCGAAAAAACGAAGCAAGCGACAACTACTCCCACAAATGATAAACCCCTACGCTTTAGCACTCAATTATCTTACCCGCGGCTATAATCCATATTGGTATATGAACATGAATCCCTTCTTCTTCCGTCGAAGCCCTGAAATCCTGAACGATGACGATGGCGATGAAAGTGAACCTGAACCTCAAAATGTAGACCTTATGAAACAGTACTTGACTAATCTGTACGAGTACTACACAGGTGAAAAGTTCGACCACAAGCGTCCAAAAGTTGATGTTGAAGTCCATGCGTCCAAATCAAACATCCCTGGATCATCAGCTAGTAACATCGTCGTGCGAAGCAAGAGACAAATGTTTAGCTATCTTCCTCAGTCACCGCTTACAACTGGACGATACGACATACCGATATCTGGACTACTGTCTTCGTTTTTGCCGGTAAAGAGAAGCAAAGTTAGCAAGCCCAAGCGATCCACGAAAAAAGATGTTGATAAAAAGATGACAAGAAAAGGCATCACGAACAGCAATAGCAAGCGGGACGAATTCGCACCTCAAGGCAAAACTGAACAATCTAACTTGATTCAAATGAATCCTGATGATCCAGGAGCCTCGATATTAGGAAATGGACAGAACACTCAGTTCTCTAGAGTAGAAGATGGAGCCGAGGGAATGAATGAAATCGGTCCAGGAGGACTCAATGGTGTCATTGGCGAACCGCAAGAACAACAATCGCAAACAAAGTCGTTTTTTGAAGGGAACACTCCAGAAGAACCGCGGGGCCAAGAAAGTCTACAACAAGAGTTCATGCAACAACAGCAAGATTTTCCAGCTGCAGGCTTTCAAGGTAATAATCAACAACAGGTTCCTAACTTGCCTCAATTGCAAGGGATGCAAGCACAAGACAGAATGGAGCTGCCAGTGAATGAAGAACAGTTGCTACGCCTTCGAGGACAAGTACCGTTCTTTCCTCCTGGTCCACAAATACCACTGGAACAGAAACCACTACTTCTCCCAGAAACTTCAAGGGCCTTTTTCCTTCCACCCCCTGTGGCACCTCCTCAGCCATTGCCTTTGTTGAGGCCTTTTGCTCCTTTTCCGTTTGCTCCGATTCCAGCTCAGCAGGCACCGCTTTCTTTCCCCATGCAATCACCAATGGCGTCGTTTTTTCCAGAACAACAAGGGGCCATTAATGTTAATGTGAATACTGCCAAATCTAAACTTCCGAGAGTGAAGAGCAAAAAGAAAACAACCGAAGAGCTGAGCAACACTGAAAAACAAGTCGTGCCAGGTGCAGATAAAATCAAAAGTGGAGACAAACGTCAAAGGATTTCACTGTTTGAAAGAATTCCCGCCATGCAAGTGTTACCACAACGGTTTCTTCAAAATGGTGTGGCTGTGCCTTCATTTGCTGGCAGCGAACCGCGAAAAGAAAGTCAAATTCACGGTGTAAACGGAATGGTCATCAGTGAGCTACAGATGCAGAGAAAGCATGCTATACCGAGCAAAGTTAACATCAAGAATATACGAGCTGGAAACAAGAAGTCGGATCTCGTGCCCCATGATACTAAAACTGAAATCAAATCTTCAACGTCCAAAAGGCAAATCTACGGGATGAACGAGCTACCTCAAGAAATAAAAAGCCAACAGAACCAAACTAGTTCCTTACAAACAAAAGGGGCTAAAGAACAGAAGAAAGTTCAAAAACGCTATACTGAAATTATAGCGAGAAGAGCTTTGAGCGAGAAGACCAATGGCAGTTTGAAGACATCTTTAAAGAATGCTGAGAACGCCCAGCAAGTTGGAATGTCAAGGAAAAAGTCGTCGCTTTCAAAGATTTTAAATCTGGGGAATCGTAAGCGACAGTTTGTGATGCCTTTTGGCGTACCAAACATTGGGGTAGTAGCAGAACAAGGCGCTCAAGAACAAGCTTCCCATGTTATAAACCAGTATCAACAAGATGCTCAACAGGTTGAACAGTTTATGTCACCAGAACAGACCCATGTCATTCAAGAACCAGAAGCTGCTTATGGTGAGCACGTGCAGCATGTCACCCAAATTGAAGAACCTCTAAGCCATGTACAGTCCTTTTCTAATGAATTCCCCCACGCTAGTGAACCAGGAGTAGCCTATCTTGGTCATCGGCCGAAAGTCCAACTAAGCGTTCAAGTGGCAAAGTCCTCTATTGGCAAAGGTTTGGCAAAGGCAGCATCACAAGACAAGAAGACAAGAAGCAGCAAGAAGGATAAAACTATAACCAAGAGGCAGCTGTTTGGAACTGTACCGCTGTTCAGTCCTTTAGTTCGTGCAGACGTAAGCACCATTGCCAAAGCATATGTTCCTGATTCCGAAGCTATCAACAAGCAACAAAAGGTAAGATGATTGTCTATATCTGAACAGTAAATTCCATTACACAGCATTTCAGGTAGAGAAGCTTAAAGGACCTTGGCAAAAAGGATGTTACAAGGAGGTGAAAGCAGAGGTCGTTGAATTATACTACGGAGTCATTTTATGTTTTCGTGAATGACAACCCCAACATAAGCGTTTAATATGTGTAGAAACTTAAGCAGCAAACGTATTAAGGAGAGGTTACATAACTCTCCCTATGTTTGGAGAAGAGGAGAGAGGAATAAGTCACGCAGAATTGTGATGAATGCCTCTCCTCATGGGAGATCCTCGTTACGTCATCTCTAGTCAAATCTAATTTAGATTAAACTTCACATTTTTTATCTTAATGAAGCCAGAAATGCGCCTACAAAATTCAAAGAATTTTTTTTCATTTATATAAATGGCTGGCTCAATCTAGAGCAAACTCAAAAGGCTCTCATATTTCCCATCTCTTTACAGCTTCTCTGAACAAGAAGGTCGATACAAACTGTTCCTTGAGCTTTAAAAATGCAATTGCTGCATTAAGATGGTTGTGAGGGAGGACGTTCTCAAATCCTTTGGCAATAAAAGCTTCAAATCCTCTTTCTTTAAAACGTATAGATAGAAAATTTCAGACATTCGTTATGTGGCTGTTATGGTGTTGTTATCTGTAATGAGGTAGTACTAATCAATTGAATGATAATTATTCGTGCACTGGATGTTTATAAGATGGTCAATGTTTTGATGCCTAGCTTTGATATTTTCTTGGGATTTTAAGCTTTACTTCGGACGTTTGTCATTATAGGTTCCTGTCGTGTCCCGAAGATCTCTTACAAACCAAATGCATGAACAACATGATAATTCAAAAACAACGAATAATAAACAAAAACGACAGTTAGGAGACCTGATCAACAATATCCTTGAGCGGCGCCGTGGACCAAAACTGCTGGGTGATCTGATGAAGAAGCCTAAAGAAAACCCTCCCATTGTATTTACAACGGGGAATAATAATAACAACGATGAGAAACCAATCGATGTGTTTCCTGGGAACCCTGGAGGGAACCAGAATCCTGGGGAAGGTCCACCACGTCTTGGTGATGTAGGGGTAGGGAACCCCCTTGCAGGACTTCTACCTCCCCCTCAACCGTTGCAAACCAATCAGAATCCATTGTTGAGCAGTCCAGCTATGCCAGGAAACCAAGGAATGTATCAGGACGATCAGTCGGCTATCGCAGCCGCACAGGCAGCCCAGCAACCACCGCCACTTCCGTTGCTGAGGCAACAAGAACCAGTCACAAGACAAAATGTGTTGCAGTTTCTTCAGAATGCTGGTTTTCCAAATCCTTTGGTTCAACAACCATTGAATTTAGGACCCCAGATGCCTGCTGTGCCATTCATGCCACCAGTACTTCCATTAGCAATGCCACCTCCACCATTAATGTCTCAGCCACCCTCAAATGATGCTGTTTCTTCTGCTGAAGGGAGATCACAAACGCCTTACAGCCAATCATCTCCAGTGTATCAGCTTCCACCCCAAGGTGCTCCTCGAATGGCACCATTCGCCATGGGAGCACCCCCAGTGTTTCCCATGATGCCTTTAAATGCAGCTCAAGCACCTTTTTTCCCATACCCACCAGTACCACCGGCGAGTGAACCAGGTCCTGGCATCCCCGGTACCCCGTTCAACCATTTATTTGACAAGCCTGACGATGATCGACCGTCAGTGAGCGTTAATGTCCAAACGTCAAAGTCTAAAATCCCCAAAACAGACAAGTCTTGAATAGACATGTAAAGAGACCCTTTTAGAGGTGAGTCGGAGAACTTCGATTTCCTTATCAGACCAAGATTCTCTCTTTTTGTGTTCGGCATCAAAGCATTGACAATCTTATGAAATCAGAGGTAATAGGTTGTCTCTTGCTTTTAGCAACGTCCATATGTTTCTATACGTCGCATCTTTCCTCTTTTCTTTGAAAGTTTTTCTCTGAGTATAATATACCCTAGTTTTATGCCTTCCATATATTTTAACCAGCATTCCGCAGACTAACATGTCTTGGTGTAATGTTTCCCCTCTTCAAACCACATTTCATTTCCTAGAGTAACGTTTAATTATTTCTCTGTTTTAACGGTTGAGCATGAGAGTACAATGAACGTGAATGCCCATCTCACAAAGAAAGAACGTGGTCTGAAATGGAAGCAATTCCTAATAAGCTGGTAACATGTTATAACATTAACAAACGTGTTACTGCAAAATACATATTGTGAGCCTTAGTTCACCCTTGTTTCATTGGGGTTTTTTTAACTTCCAAAAGCCATCGCTCCCAGTGTTGAAAATATGATGGATGGCACTCCAAACAAGAAAGATAAGATTTCGAAGTGAAAAACTTTGCCGAGTTTTTATAGCAGCGCTTTGTGATACTCTATTCAGGGACATGGTATTTAGAAACAAAATGGTGTTTGTTTTGTCCCTAAAAGAGTGGCAAAATTTTAAATATCCTTACCTGACCAAGATTCTTCGACGTAACACATCTAAAGTTGCCAGGGTAGCAGGACATGATTGTTTCTACATCGTTGACAGCTCAACTATATCGCCAAATTTTAAATTTATACTTGATTTTCTTTCCTTCCACAGGAATAAAACTTTTTTACATAACCTTCACCAAACTACCAATAAAAAGACTGGACACTAGGATTTTTACAAGTGTCAACACCATATAAGGAAGGCAGCATGTCACGTGATCAACAAAGAAGGCGATTCTTTTGGAAGTTCCCTGCGATGGTTTGGAGTGAATCCCTGAAGGGCATCCAAAGAAATTTGCAAAAAAAAAAATCATTTGTTTGGTTTACTTTGTTCTCCTATAGACAGGAGGTAGGATAGAAATTCAAACAAGCGAAAAAGAGAGTAGTTTTAGGTTTTCGTTCGTCGCATGTGAAATCACAGCCGGCATCTTGGCCGAGTCAAAAACATTTTCCCCTCGGAAACACACGCTACATCAACCAAAAAATGGCTGCAGGATTGATTGTTACAAATACCTAATGCAAAACGTGAGTTTAGCTGTTTATACCCAATAATGTATAAAATAGTTCGCATCCAAGAAAATATAATTTTAGGTCGAGCAGATTTAATCAAGAAAAAAGAGAAAAAGTTCAAAAATTATAGTTTCCAAAACAAACTTTCTTCTTTTCCTGGACGTGCAAGAAAAACGTCAAAGTGTTCATATGGAACAATAATTAGATTCATTTAGGAATCACGTGTTTGAAGTAGTATGACGTGGCGGTCTGTCATTGGTTCCTTACCGTCCAATAGATAATTATTAAGTCGATTATAATTTGATGAAATTCATAGTTTCCTGTTGATATTGGAAGTGAGCGAAGAGATTTTCTATCAATGTGAATGAAATCCTACATGATGTATCAAGTGTTATAATAAAAGACAAGATTTTATTTATACAAGCTGTCTT
>WUCR03176984.1:0-12982 GCA_009858155.3 Phymanthus crucifer
GAGCTGGAGAATGCCTTAAGACACAAGAGCATTGGTGCGGCGGAACTCGAAGGGGAAAAAGGAAAGTTAGCTAGACATCTGAGTGAGATTAAGAACCTTACCATACAACTGGAAGAAGCTCACAAAGGAAACGATCAACTGAAGAAAGAAATAGCCAAGAGAGATAAGATCATAGAAGAGCTGAGAGCCAAGATAGCTGACTATGACAAGATGATTGAGGATCGCGATGATGAGATCTTCAACCTCGGCGGAAAAATCGAGTACCTGAACATCGAGAAAGAAAAAATGAGCGACGACAATCGCGAGCTGTTGAAGAAAATCGCAGATCTGGAGTCTGACTACAAGATTAGCGAGGACGATAAGGACAAGGTCAGCAGCGAGGCGAAGGGTCATCTTTATAAGCTATCAGAACTGGAAGCCAAGCTGGCAGAATGCGAGAAAGACCGACGTCTGACGGATGAGCAAAACATTTTGCTGCAGAAGAAGATCGAGAAACTGGAAAATGAACTTTACAAAGCACACCAAGACAAGACAATCTTTGAGAACCAAACGGTAGACTTGTCGTCTGAAAGCAACAAGCATCGTGACAGTGCAGCACTTTCCAGGAAAGAACTGATGGAGCTGCGTGGTGAGATCAATGGATTGAAGCAAGATCTCGCTGCAAAAGATGACACCATTGCGCATCTCCGAAGGAAAGTGGATGACCTGAATGAAGATGTTGACGAGGAGAAGAGAGCATTAGAACAATCGAATTCCAGATTCAGTGCTCTTGAGGCAGCGCTGAAGAAGGCTGAGAATAACGTGGAGTTGAAGAATGCTGAGATCGAACGGCTGAACGGAATCCTTGATCGCACCACCAAGGAAAGAAATGATGCCGAAATTCAATTGGCTGGACTGTTGGAAAAATTCAAGAGCCTCGACACCGGCTCTGGCAAGAAAGTCAACAGGGCACAAGTCGACGTCAAAGTGTCCAAAGTCCAAGACCTCGAGAGCCAGTTGTCTTCTCTAAGACAGAAGATATATTCACTCGAGAGAGAAAACGACGTTCAAAGACAGACCGCGAATTTCTTGAAGAATGAAATATCTGACAAAGATGATAGAATCGCGCACCTTCAACGTGACCTCGACAGTAGAGGCATCCACAGCGACGACGCTGAAAGAATGTTGGCAGATTATAAGAAGAAATGCATGGTGCTGGAGAAAGAGCTGGATGAAACATCCGCTACCAAAGACAGAATGGAAGACGAGCTCACTTCTCTTCGTCCTGCGGTAGGAAAACTCGAAACTAAAGTGGAATCATTGGCTCTGAAGAAGGAAACTCTTGCAGCACAGCTTCTAGAAGCCAACGACAAGTTGCGGCTGGCGAAAGAGGATTTACACAAGGTGCAGATGGAACTGATGGAAGAAAGGAAGGCAAACAAATCGTTAGGCAAGCTAGTCAAGAAACAAGAGATGAATATTGAAGATTTAAATGCTAGAATAAAAGACTACGAAAACGAGATCGAAAGTTTGAGAAGAAAGCTCTCTGAATTCAACGCCGCTCTGGAAGCACTCAAGGCAAAGAATCAAGAAATGGAGAAAGTGATTGTCGAGTTGAAGATGAGGAATGCGAATCTTCAGCAGGAAGTCAACGAGTTGAGAGACCACAGGGAAGTGATTGAAGGAGACCTCAGCTCAATGTCCTACAAGTTGAGCAACTTGAACACCAAGGTGAGCACGATAGAGAAGGATAAGAACTACTACCAAGGAGACAGTGAGGCATCTCAGGGAAAACTCCGCAGACTGAAGAACGAACTGATCCAAGCAAAGAACCAAGTGCGAGAGAAGGACCGCATAATTGAAGACCTGACTGACAAACTCAAAGAAGTCGAATCAAGCTACACAGCCTCCAAAAGGAAAAACAAGAACTTGGAAGATGAAGTGAACTCGCTTCGTAAAGAACTCGACTCTGAGAAACACACCAATGAAGTCAACCGAGAAAGAATCGCTGAACTCCTGGCTCAGCTGGAGACGATGTCAACGAATCAAGTGGCGCCGGTTAATGTTGCTATTACGGAGTCGGCTCCGCCCGTAATGTTCATGGACACTGTTGAGTCTCAGCCGGATGGCAGGGCTGAAGAGCTCGAAGCCTTGTACCAGTCAAGCAAAGATCGAGAAGGAAACCTCCGCCATGAAGTGGAACAGAAAAACCTGAAGGTCACCCAACTGGAGACGGACAAGAAGAAGACAGCAGACAGGTGCATCGAGCTGGAGCATGAGCTTTCAATGCTTCAAAGAAAGTATCACGATCTGGAACAAAGTTTGAGCCGAGCACAGCGTGAGCGAGATGACTTCAAGAAAGATTGCATTGAAGCTTCCAACAAATGGTCGTACTTTGAACAAAAATCCGAGAACGAAGAAGCGGAGAAGAAATCTTTGCAGAAACAGTACGACGACGCCATGCAGAAACTCCGCCAGAGCCAAGAGGAGATCTTGAAGATCGAGGAAAACCTTGTTGAACATCGCCTCGAAGTAAAAGGCTTGACCACAGACAAGCAGTACCGAGAGGAACATCTCCTGAAGTTTAGGGACTCTGTAAGATTCCTGGAAGATCAGCTAAGCTCTTTGAATGACAGTCTGAACGTTCAACGAGAACAGAACGAAAAGCTTAAAGCAGAAAGAGACGGCCTTTTGGAGAGCAACCTCTTGAAAGAGAACGCCATCAACAGACTAAAAGCCGATATCCAAAGTCTCACCAACGAGAGAGACCGTGCCGTTGAAGACGCAAGAGAGGCCTTTGAGAGGTTGAAAGACCTGCAGCAGAAACTTGATGAAGCTGTGCGAAGAAAAGAAGCCGCAGAGGATGAGATTGAAGAACTCAACACAGAAATCCAAAATCTTAAAGACGAGCTAACGCAAGGTCAAAGAAAGTACCGGCAACTGGAGGAAAAGGTCCAAGCTCTCATGGATGAGACAGAAAAGGACCAGAGGTACATTGATGAACTTCGTGACAACAAAAAATCCTTAGAGGATCAAATTGCAGAACTCAAGCGTTTACTGGCCGAGCAGAGCAACACCGCTCCACTTGTACAGGCAGTTGAAGTTCAGAATGTGCAGGCAGTGGTTGAGTCCAGCCCTATGTTTGACTTCGGTGATGCTGATGAGATCAAACGCCTTCAGATCGAGAATACAGGGCTGAAGAAACAAGTCAAAGAAAGTGAGGCAATCGTCGACAAGAACAACAGACTCAACGAACTAATCGTCCAAGGAGAAGGCAAGATTAGCAAACTAGAAACGAGCATGCATCTGTCTGAAAACAGAAACGCAGAGCTGGAGAAAGAGCTGGAAGCCCTGAAGAAAACTGCAAAGCCACTCATGGAGAAATATGATGCGACGTTGAGGGATTATGAACTGCAGAAGAACGAGCTTGACAACCTGCAGAACAAGTTAGGAAATACAGAATTACAGCTGGACCAAGAGAAATCCCTGAGAATTGATTTGAGAAGACAGTTGGATGACAAACTAGCCTTTTTGGATGACCAAGTGGAAGAGTTACTGACGGTAAAGAAGAAGAATCAAGAACTCCAAGCCCTTCTCAATTCGTCCAACGACTCCATAGCTAAAGACAACTTGGTCGAGATGCTGAGAAACGAGAACGAATCCCAAAAGATGGACATCGAGAAACTTAGGAAAGAAATACTCTCTTTACAGAAGCAGCTAAGGGACCTCCATGCCAAGAAAGAAGCAGTTGATAAGCAGCTCTTCTCGTCCAAAGAGTACAGCGCAAATCTGGAAATTGAGAACGAGAAGCTTAAGCAGAGAATCCAGCACTTAATTGACAATCTGAAAGAAGCAGACGAAAGAATCCAACAACTCGAAGAATTGCTGAAAAATGCGAAGAAAGAGAAGAGCGCATTGAAATCCGAGCTGGACGATGCCAATAACAAGCTTAAAAAGGACAGAACAGAAATTGCCTACTTGAAGAAGAAGGTAACGGAACTGCAAGACATCATAGATAGCATGAAGAATACTACTTCTGTTGAACTGGTCAGCTCAGGTCCCGGGAACAGTTCTTTTGAAGTCACCAAGCTGAGAGCAAAGGTTGACAAATACCGCGAGGACCTGCAGAGAAGCCAAGACCAGATATCGCGTCTCCAGCTAGAGCTGCGTAACAAAGATGTTTCAGTATCCAAATATGATAATTCCGATGCCTTGCTCAAGGAGAACGACAGACTAAAGAAAGCCTTGAAAGACCAGAAGGCAGAAAGTGAAGAATATAGAACAAGCTACAGCGCTTCTCAAAAGGAGATTGAGAGACTTCAGCTGCAGATGGTGTCCTTGAAACAAGCCAATAGTCACCTGGAGGCCAAACAAGATGCGCTCGAAGAAGAAAAGGCTCGTCTTAGGAAGCAAATCAATGATTCTGCGAAGGAAATTTCATCTTTAAAGATCCAAGTGGATGCCCTGAAGCATGAAAGATCGAGGCTCAAGAATGACCTGGCCATTCTTCAGAAGAAGTACGACAACTTGTCAGCGCAGTTTGCAGCTTTGCAGTCGCAGAAGGGAGGAAAGAGTAAAGATCTCGTCAACCTCAAGAAAATAACAGAACTTGAATCGAAATACCAGTCAGCGCTACGCGAGAAAGAAGACGCCCGAAACGAGCTGTTCTCACACCGCAAGAACCACGCTAAAGTAGAGAGCGCTCTTTCTGAACACGTCAAGACAAGAGAGGCCCTTGAACACGACATTCTTTGCCGTGACAACAGAATTACCGAGCTGGAGAGCAGCTTGAAGGAGTCACAAGACAATCATGTTGCCGACAAGGAAGACATGTTGCAATGGAGAAAGAAAGTCCAAGGCCTTCAACAAGATCTTCAGAATATGGAATACAAATACGACCGTCTCTTGAAGCAAAAAGGAGGTTTGGAAAAGAACATCCAGGACCTCGAAGAAGATCTTGCGGATGCGAACAGGAGGATAGAAATACTGGAAGCCGCGCTTGCCGAGCAAGACGACGATACAGATGGAGGATACTCAGACCACGTGAAGCTGCAGAGGCAGATCAGTGAACTGGAAGCGCTACTGAAGCGAACTACTACAGCCAAAGACAAGGCAGTCGAGGAAGCCCAACAATACAAGAGTCAGGTATGGGATCTCCAAGACGACTTGGCGAGGCTCAAGAGCGAAGTTGAGCATCACCGCAAGATAAGTGAAGAGACACAGAAGATGAACGATAAGCTGAAGGACGACTTGGCCAAGCTGAAGAAAGAGACATGGGAGGCGCAGCACAATTACGGTAACGTATGCAAAGAACTCAACGAGATGAAATACGCCAATGAGCTGCTGGAAACCGAAAAGGCTGACCTGGATAAGCAGATTCGTCGACTCCGAGATGAAGTGGCTGAAACTCTTTCCCAGAAGGAAATCATAGCCAATGAAAGAAATGACCTGAAGTTTCAGCTCCAGCGCCTACAGGTTGAACTCACTCAAGCCAACATGGAGACCAACGAAGCAAGAGAAGAAATCGAGCACTTGAAGGTAGATCTTTTGAAACTCACGGATGAAAATGAAGCTCTGAAAGCAAGACTGAACAGCCAGGAAATAGCTCCTGTACAAGTGGCTACAGTCGAGACTGTTGAAAGTGAGCTTCCGTTTGACTTCGATGAACTGGATGGAGCCAAACGAGATCGAGATCAGCTGAAACTAGAAATGGAAGGAGCAGAGAACCGGCTACGCCATCTTGATAACGAGCTTATTGAAAAAGAAAAAGAGAAAAGCAGAATGGACGATGATCTGGCCTACTCGAGGAAGAGGATCACTGATCTGGAAACAGAGAACAAGAATCTCCAGACAGCTCGTGACAAATCTGTCTACGAACGCGATATTGCCAACCAGAAGTTCGTGGAACAACGAACTGACAACGAGTCCTTGAAGCAAGAGAAAGAAACGCTCCTTCTCGAACTTAAGGAGCTCCGACCTCAAGTCGCTGAACTGGAAGGCGAGATTCAAGGTCTCAAGAGGAAGGCTTCCGGATATAAGAGAGATCTTGATCGAGCATCACAGAAGCCAGTCGAGAGGAAAAGAAATCGGTTCAACGAGAGTGATTTACAGCGAGAGAATGTTGACCTGCAGAAGAGGATCAGCGTGTTGGAGGTATCTTTGAGCACAGCTGAAGACAGAGCTCGGGAAGCTGAGGATGAACGGGATGACATGGAGAAGAAGAATGCCCTGATACGAGAAGAAATGATCTTCCACCAGACCAAGAGCGCAAAGCTTGAAGAGGAATGCATCAACTATGAAAAGAGGATTAAAGAACTAGAAGATGAAGTCAAAGATCTTCTGAGTAAACTTGGACTTTCTGCTGACACTGACCGTGAGATGAGTGAAGCCGACATGCTTGCCAAGATTAATGCACTAGAGAAGAGAATTCAGATCCTGCAGCAAAACGTTTCTGATAGAGACGATGAGATCGATCGTTTAAAGAAGCAACTGAGAGATATGATTGGAAAAGGCTCTGGCTCCGGTGAGCTTGAAATCCATCTGGCAGAGATCAAAGACAAGAGTGAGATTTACCGCCAAGCAGACAAGGCCAAGCACGAAATCATCGAGAACATGAGGGCAGAAAAGACAAGCATGGAAATCGAGATCGACAACCTGAAAAGAGAAATAGCTGATTCTAAGGCTTCGTGTAACGAATACGATAAGGAGAACGACGAGCTTCAACGTGAAATCTCTGATCTCTCTGCAGAAAAGATTGCCATGGAAAATAAAATCTACGAGCAATCGAATGCCTACAAATTGCAGATTGCAGAGCTTAAGAATGATAAAGAAATTCTTGTCCATAAGAATGAAACCCTGGAAAAGATCGTAGTCAAGTACGAGGGACAGATTCAGGAGCTGAGAGAACGTCAAGCTGTTCCTGTTGAGCAGGCTTCCACCACGTTGATTCTGGATGTTGAAAAGAGCATGCGTCATTCACGGCCACATTCCATGTACGTCAGTCATACAGAAGGGGAGATGATGGTGGCTGATGCAACTAGAAGGCGCATGAAGACTGCTCCTGATGAAATCAATGTGAGTGAAAACACCACCGTAGTGGAGAGTAGCGTAAACAGTCTTGAAAGCAGCCCTGGTATGACCAGTACGAGAACTGAAGATAAAACAAGAAATACCTCCAGGTATGACTCTGAACCCGACAGGTATTCCCAAAGGAGATCTGAAAGAAGTAGCTATCGTTCTGGCCGTGATAGCGATGTAACAGCCAAGAGGGAGGAAGGTACACGCACCAGGGATGGACCACGCGTTGTTGACATCGAAGGCGACCGCGGCGGCAGCAGAGACGCAAGAACAACGACAAGAGAGTCTCAGTCATCCAGAAGGGGTGGGGGTGGCAAGGATGATTGTAAACAAAGTTAAACCAACCCCTTGATATTCCTTCATATAGGAGCAGATTTCGTATGACTATTAGGACACTTTATGAGACATGGTTATGGTGCGCCATCACAGAAATGCCTCTTAGTCTCCTCTAATCAAAATAGGTTATTTTCTGATTTTGTTAATCAACGTGCATTGTGTTAGCTTGGGACAAGCAGCCCCAAATAAGGCATGATGTACAAGCATTCCTACCCAAGCTAGCCCACAATGCAACAGACATGTTTTCTTTGCTAAGCAGTCATACGAAGTGTGTTGTCCTCAACTAAATAAGTTTGAAATATTTTCATGTAAAACTATACAATTTTTAGGGGCTGTAATTGAAATTTTTCAGTCAATATATATTCCATTAGATATTAGTTTATTTTCAAGTTTGCAAATTTAGAATTCTAATTTGGCTTTTTAAATTCATATGCATTTTGTTTTGATATCATGAATTTTTTTGCATTATTTCATTCTATTTTCCCTTCCAATATGATTTGCATCCACAGCATTGCATGCTGGGATGTCCTGGGACACCGAGTAAACTGCACATTAGTTTTGTATCACTTGCACTGTAGGGCAATCTAACATTGCATGAGAAGCTATTGATAATCCAATTGAAGGGTCATAATACTCTTCATTATTGGCTCGTTGTGCCAGATGTCCTGCTCAAAACTACATGAAAAACTACAGCAATGCAATGGGACACCTCAATTTGTAGTAAAAACAATATGCACTGATTAGCTATTTTCGGCTGCATGTGTAATTGGTACATTTTACATTAATAAAAGTTGTTGAAAATAAGATTGCTACCACACTTTTTGTTGAGTAAGGATTTACTGTGTATTAGTTCTTTTTATACTGTTACTCATGTTTATAAACTCTAGGTGCTAAGCTAGCTGATGTTCGTGAACCATAGACACTTATAGGTGACATCAAAGCAGCCCAATCTGGGAGACAAAACAATACTTTTGCTAGATCTAGAATCATTGTTTCTGTATCTCAGTATGAGGTTCATATAGGTTGTGCCCCCCCCACCTCCCCCACACACTTCCCAGGAAAAGTGGGGAGGGAAGGGGCAAGAAGAATAGCTTTCTATATACCGAAGGCAGGATCCCTGAAGGAAAGTCAAGAAAGAGAGCAAGAGGTAGGTGATAAATTATACTCCCTTTACAATCGTACAAGTTATTCATTTCTGACTCAAGGATTTGGATCTGAAGTTATGTATTCTTGTCCTCATAGAGGCTTTGCACCATCATGTGATGGCAGCCATGACAGGAGGCAGGAACAAAGGATCTTTTCCCTCTGGGAAACTACTTTTTCTCATGGAAATAATTTTAGTCCAGATTCTATTGTTCTTGCCTCCTGTCATGGCTGCTGTGATGAAGCAAAGCTTCATTGGGTCAATTTTTGAGCTACATTGTCGATTGGATGGCAATGTAAATTTCTCAAGTACCAACTTGTGATTTTCAAATTGTGGCATAGCTAACAACAGAAATATCTTTACGTAGCCTTTATTTTTCTTCCAATATGTACAAACTAAAACCTTACCTACCTACAAAGTACAACAGAGTTTTTTATGATAGAAAATGGAGAATAGAAAAGCGTCAAAACTTGATTTTTTGATCAAATAGCGTGCAGGAATTACTATTGACTATACCATGCACACACCAAATGCCTTGTCAAAAATTAAAGCATTTTGGATAGTATTGATTCATAAGATACAATAGACATGTTAGTATTCTAATCAAAAATATTACAAATGCATGTTGAGGAGCATAAAATAACAGTACA
Organism: Phymanthus crucifer; assembly: GCA_009858155.3. NCBI lineage: Eukaryota > Metazoa > Cnidaria > Anthozoa > Actiniaria > Phymanthidae > Phymanthus > Phymanthus crucifer. Next base: position 9,187 of record WUCR03176984.1, read on the forward strand.
AGAGCTTTGAATGTGAAACCTTCATGAATTTGGTTGATTAATTCTGAGCATGAACAGAATACCTTGAGAGTACTAGAAATAACTCTACTAGAATTGGTATTGCTGGCTTTTAAGCATTCCGTAGAGAATGATATAACAAAAGACATGGCAACCATGTTGGTTGACGTAGTGAGACTACGAAAACTCTCTTTACATTCAACAAAAATGGCACCAATGAAAACCAACAATATTTATTTACAATTCTCTCCACGTACTCGAGGTAAAACATACAAGTTGGAATATATTTAAAAGAAAATGAAGGGAAATTAGAAACTTTACCAGAGAGAAAAATTGATAAGGATTTTATTACTGCAATGTTCTGCTTTCTGTGCACTAGGGTATTCCAACAGCTGGCTGTGAAATGGTTTTATTGCTGCCGTCAATCAAAACTTATTAGTCGGTACCTTTCATATTCTTGACTGGTGGCAGCCAAAAATGCTTTTCACAACAAGCTGTTGGAATGTGAGTCCACAGAATACTGAAAATTGTAGTAAAGAAATAAAACTTTTATTAGAACATTCCTGCTTTTGATTTTACCCCAAATGACAGCTTTGGCCGGGCATTTTTGGTTTTGTTTAAAATGACCTCTTGGGCTGCTTGTTCTTGTTTGCGTATCTCTTTTTCAAGTTTAGCTTTTTGCTCATTTAGGATTCCTTTCTCTCTAACCATGGCTAATCTCTCCTCGGCCTATAACAAATAAGTGTCATGTCAATATCAATGAATATAATTTTAGTAAATAGCTCTTATTGACCAAGTAGTGCGCGGTCCGTACCATAAGATATGGACCGAGTTCTTTCCACTGCCTTATGGTACGAGTGCGTAGCACGAGGGCCATAATTAGTGGGAAAAAAGAGGATCCATAACTTATGGTAAGGATCAAGCAAACGAGGTTAATAAGATATTTATTATATGGCAAGGCTAATAAGGTAATTTTGATTTTCGGTCTGTACCATAAGTTACGGACCGTAAATCGACCAATCATAGAGCGTGAAATTACCTTGCCAGATAGTAAATAAGGGTATGTGAATTTTCAAGTCATGACATGAAAATTAGAGACCACACCATATGCAATTGAAATGGCATTTGTCCTTGTTGTGGAAGTAGAGTAGAAACAAGAGCTACTGGTACTTTTATAGCTTTTCATGCAACAAATTTCACCATGATTCCACACAGGTGTTGCTAATCTCCAATTTTTCAAACATTACATGAAAATTTATATAATGTATCTTCACCTTCAGAACTCAGATTGTATTTCTTGACTCAGTTGTTTTTGTGAAGTCAATTGCATTCCTTTGCTCAGTGACAACATTTTCAAACATGAGTCAAGAAATAAACAGATATCGTCATTTACACTTTCAGAGCACAACCTGATAATGGCTTTTCTTACAAAACGAATATAAAGTGAAGTTAAATACTGTGAGAAGTGGACTTTCTAAACGTGCCGCAACATAAACTCTACACCTTGCGCACATCAAGTCTCCTGAAAGAATTCTCAAACTCTTTTCTTCAAGTTCAACTCCAGCTCCAAGTTTTACAATTCACTATTTACTTACTGACAGAATGGTTTTCTCGTCATGAAAGAGTAATAACACAGACAAAAATTCTAAAGAACAAACCAAACTTGGGCCTGGTTGGGTGTGTTTCACGGCCAACTTTACATTCCTGTACCTTCAGATGTGACAAAATTGAGACTTAGTAGGCTTTATTTAGGTATTATTATTTAATGTGTTAGGGGTCGACTTCTTTTTGCTGCTGTCATGAGGTGTCAGAGCAGTGTTTGAAGATGCTCAATAATCTTTATGAAAACTACAAGAAAGAAAGCTGAAGAAGAGCTAGCGGTCTCTGTATCTACAAACATGTGTACCAGCTCCTAAAGAATGCCATGGATGCTAGAAAATTTAGCTTTCCTTTGAAGTTGTTTCACTTTTGACCATCTTGGAATAACAATATGTAAGGGCAAAATATCTTTACAAGCATGTACTGTAAGAAAAGTTTTTCCAACAAATAGCGTTATGGAGTTACAACACAAAATTGAACTAAATTACTCTATTCCCAAAATTCTACCACCTTGAGGATGTAAAATGATCGTTAGTAGATATGATATAGCCAGATGCCTAACCTGCACAAATGACAGGCGGCATCAGACTTCTTAACACTTACCAGTCTCTGTTCTGCTTCCTCTATAGCTTTTTGTTTTTCGGCAACTAGATTCTGAAGTCTTTCTCTCTCTTGCCTCTCTTCCTCCTATGAAATTGTTTGAACATCATGAGCACAAACTTGACACACTGGAATTAATGGTACAGGTGCAAATATCACTTGTGCTATGTGTAGTTAATAATAACATTGAAAAAGGGATATCAGTTGCTACCCATTACAAAACAATGTTGCAACAAAGCGATAGTACTTTTTATGTTCCTTCAACCTAAAAAACTGGTTTACACTGCATGAAATTCTCTCATAACTGTCACAGCAAAATGCAGACAAAATGAACTCTTCAGCATTAAAAATGCACAGTGTTTTTATGCAGTAAAAAACCCGTTTTTACTATGGCATGTAAGAGTTGCAAGGAAAGATCATACTGTGTAAACCTGCCGTCATGAAGTAGGTATGCCTTTTTAGCTTCAATCAAACAAAGTTACTACCATTTAGATAGTGAACAATTGGTGAATCAAAGCTGAAAACTAGGTTTAATTACCTGGAACTTTCAAAAGGCTGTAGGAACATGAAAAGCGAAAACACATGTACAAAGTGCCCTGAATACCACCCCTGTTACACCATGGTATTACTTTATGCATACGTACATGAATACGTTTCGGTCTAACAATCCCTAATGCGACTGGTTTCTCTGTATTGCCATCAGCGTAGTGTCTAGATCTGCATCTTGCATTGCATGCCACTATTTAAGCCTCTCAAAGTTTCTCAAGCAAATGTTTTTTTACATGATAGTGAGGCTAAGAGGTCAAACTTGTCCGAAACCTCTTTGATAGATTGTCTTTGATATTGTTTTAGAATTCTTTCAAGTCTTTTGAACAAAATAACCTGTCACTGCTTTATTCCAAAGCTGTATAGACTAATCCTGACGAAAAGGCGGGTCGCTGTGCCGCAATTCCTGTTGACGGAACTTTCATGAAATATACATGTAGGTAATAAACGTGACTCCAGCACGTTGAAAACACGAAGGGCAACTTAAGAATGGCAGATTTCAATTTCAGTCATCATCCATTACTAATCACTTGCGTTAACAGGAAGAAATTTCAATATAAATATGAATAACCTTCTGCCAATATTGCCCAACGTGTTCATCAACATTACATTCTTTACCTCTCTTTTGCGAAGTTCTTCCATTTGCTCTTGTTTTCTTCTTTCAAATTCTTCCAGCATTTGCTTCTCCATAACTTTCTTGGCTTCTTCCACACGTCTTAATACTTCATTATCAATTTCATCTTTTCGTTTGGCCAACTCTTCTTCTACTCTTTTGGCTACCATCTCTTCCACTCGCTTTTGAGTTTCCTCCTCAATTAGCTTTTGCTCTCTTTCAGCTGCCCGTCTTTAAAAGAAATGTTTCTTTACGTTAATTACACATGCAAGGAATGGCAAAAATTTTGGTTTTTTTAATCCATACCGTAAGTTTTTTCACTTTTTTATAACTCCTCTTGCTACTCAATTATAACTGACAGTATGCACCTCGCACTCCATTAATAAAAGCTATATACAGTCGTTTGCATCAAAGAATGAACACTAGACATTAAAACATGTT
>WUCR03177314.1:0-15605 GCA_009858155.3 Phymanthus crucifer
AGCAGTAGCAGTAGCAGTAGCAGTAGCAGTAGCAGCAGCAGTAGCAGTAGCAGTAGCAGCAGCAGTAGCAGTAGCAGCAGTAGCAGTAGCAGTAGCAGTAGCAGCAGCAGCAGTAGCAGCAGCAGTAACAGCAGCAGCAGCAGCAGCAGTAGCAGCATTATCAGCATGTCATCATCATGATGTCACAGACATCAGCAACATCAACCAGTATTTAGCAATTACCACCACCACCAACATGTTAACCAGACATCAATGCCATAAGCATCAGAACATCATCATCATCATCGTCACTGTCATCAGCAGCATCTTAATCACTACCAACAGACATACAACTAACTATACACTATCACCATCATTATAACAACATCACCAATCATATCATCACTACAAAACAGACATCAAGACAACTATATACTCTCACCATCACAATGACAACATCACTAATCATATCATCACTACAAAACAGACATCAAGACAACTATATACTCTCACCATCACAATGACAACATCACCAATCATATCATCACTACAAAACAGACATCAAGACAACTATATACTCTCACCATCACAATGACAACATCACCAATCATATCATCACTACAAAACAGACATCAAGACAACTATATACTCTCACCATCACAATGACAACATCACCAATCATATCATCACTACAAAACAGACATCAAGACAACTATATACTCTCACCATCACAATGACAACATCACCAATCATATCATCACTACAAAACAGACATCAAGACAACTATATACTATCACCATCACCATAACAACATCACCAATCATATCATCACTACAAAACAGACATCAAGACAACTATATACTATCACAATCACCAACTACCTACACCACAGCCACTGCCATCTTCATTATCATTGGGCATCATGTTCATCATCACTACTTCCACTTTCTTCTTCTTCTTCATTGATCGCATCACACTACTGCTCTATCCTCTTCACCATCATCACAGTAAATTAGTTATCACACATTTAATTATCATCCATGGCATTATCACCAACACCATCACTGTCATCATCACCATCATTCCCTGATGGCCACTTTCTTACACTAACACCATCATCATCATCATCATCATCATTTTCTATACCACTGACATCAATGGCTTTATCATCATCACCATCATTCCCTAGCTGATGGCAACTTTCTTACACTTACATCATCATCATCATCATTATTTATACCACTGGCATCAAAGGCATCATCATTATCATCATCACCATCATTCCCTGATGGCCACTTTCTGACACTTACATCATCATCATCATTATCTATACTACTGACATCAAATGCTTCATCATTGTCATCATCCCCATCATTCCCTGATGGCCACTTTCTGACACTTACATCATTATCTATACCACTGGCATCAAATGCTTCATCATTGTCATCATCCCCATCATTCCCTGATGGCCACTTCCTGACACTAACACTATCATCATCACATTTGAATTCCTTTTTCGCTCTTTTTGATAACTGCCTAATTTCGTATTTTTAGCTCCAATTTTTAAATTGGATGTCACCATGCTCTCCTTGGCAGCTATCATATTTACACTTAACTCCTACAAGTACAACTGTACACAAATTGATAGCTGGGGGCCAAATATATCATAATATGACAGGGAGAGTTCCTCCCAGAGTCTCCGCTGTCCTATTGACGTTTTGAGTAGACAATCAAGAAGATCCTTTACTGCCTCTGGCGAGGAGTTTTAAGAAATCTCTAATCATGAATAAAAATTTCCATTTAAGATGATATTTTTGGTGATAGTTATTGGACTTGAGAGCTATACTTGGTTTCTTTTATTTCCTCGTTTGCTATTGAAATTTATCTTCTGCTTAGGTAATATTAGTTCTTTGACAATCGTGGCATATTTGCCAGTAACACTCCAACACAGAAACAGGTTACACAATCCTCGGCTATGCATTAAATGACAAAATCCAATGATTGTTGCAAACTCGTTATAATCGAAGTACTGTAATTCATGTTCAACCAAGATAAGTTCAAGAACATTTTGTCAAAATAATCATAGCAAATTCGTATGCTGAGAGCCACTCAAATTATATTAGATTTCAATCTGCAGTTAATGGAAAAACTGAACTGCCTTCAGGGCTGTTTGAAATAGGAAAAGGTCTAGTCATTTATTTTCAAACATGGTCCTTGCTTTCAATCTTTTTATCTGCGGTGTAATATAACTAAAATTACAAGTAAAAGGAACTATTTTTCAAGTTAAATGGAAGATTACTTTGAAGATTGCAGCCAAAGAGGGTTAAGGACATTATTCGTAATGATCAATGATTTTGGTCAGTTATTCTTTGAGTCATGTAAGAGTTTGTAGGTCCTATTTTCGCCAGATGTTGCATGTTTCAAATGTGGTAAACATTTCATTTTGTAAAAGAAAAGGTGAAGTTATCAAAATAGCAAGGATTCCTGATAAGTAAACTCTTGGATAAAAGATGAATAAATGTCGCATGCAATGTATAAAAATTTCAGAAAAGTCTCTATGAGCAAATCAAATAAAAACCAAGTAGAAAATGCGCACAAAACTGGATGTTTTTAATGGAAGTTTCAACATATTTGCAGTTTACAATAAACAATTTAAAAAAAGCCGGCTAAAATTGAAGAAAGTTCAGTATTAATTCAATAAACGAAGTCTTAGGAGATTGACCCTTGCAGATCTTTTTGGGGGTGTTTTGATTATACCAGACTGCAGTTGAAATGGAGCAGCTAATGTTATGATAACTGTAAGTATTGCCCTCACTAGAACACTTCTTGGGGCTTGACTTTGAGTATATTGAGTTTTCTGTCATTTATCTGGATTATGTACAAAACCATCGATAGTTAATCCTTTGCAAAGTGGACTTTGAACATCATAAAATTCTGAAAAGAAACAAGCTTTAAAGCCATGAAATGTTTTTTATGAGACTGTTTTCGCTGTCCATAAGGTCTCTTTGAATACCTACGGTCTTACCAATGTACCAATCGTTGTTGTACGATTTCTTCTGATTGAAAAACTTATGTTGGTAGGGAACAAACATGATGTTTGTTATTTGCCCAGAGGTTGTTTTAGGGTTCAATCGAAATGATCGTCAATTTGGTTAGCATGGGTCTTTCAAATACCCAAACAATAAAATAGAGAAAAACTCCTAACTTTTTGCAAGTCAAAGTGTTAATAAATCTACTTTTTTCTCTTTTCCTTAAATAAGAAACATCAAACAGAAGATGTACATGAGCTCTCTTGTACAAATTATAAAACGTTTCAATCTTATCCACGATATTGGTTTTTTTTCTTCTTGACACCATAAACACGGTTAACCGTTAAATGTATTTTGCTCCCGGCTTTGAAATGCAAAGAAAGCTTTTAAATACTACATGTGAAATATTTATGTTCTTATGCTTGCGTTAGGTGGAAAGAGAAATTGGTTTTTTGGAGTAAGTTAATCAAATAGCGAGAGATTTGGGCGCCACTCAAAAGATAGATGCACCCAGCCAATCTGATTTTGTCTTTTCCAATGTATGGTTTCCTTAAATTATCTATCTTTAAAATTTAAGAAGTCGGCTTTAAATTAACCGAGAAGTAAGAAAAAATTTGGAATTTTTTTATTTGTTTTGCTTTCATGCGAATTTGGATTTTGAAGTCGCTCCTTTTTTCGCGTTCGCTTTCCCTGAAGTTCTGCAATAACACTTATTACATCAAGCTCAAAGCAATTTGCACTGAGCATATTGTAACATTTTCACGTTAGCAATGCTCCGATATCCCTTCGACATAGCGGGAAAAAGCAAAATTTAATTGGTTTCCCAAAAATTGTTAGTAGGTTTTTTACGAATCATTTTTGAAAATCAACTGGGTCATTCATTTTCAGGTATCAATAACATTTATCCCGTTTTATCCCGCATTTTTGAAACGTAATGCTGTAAATAAGATATGAAACGATTTTGAAGCCGAAAGCGACGAGACACGAGACAAGGAGTTAAGCTTTTTTGCGTCTTCCCCTCGTGTTGGATTTGAATAACTGAGACATCTCAAATAAAACTCTCAGCACATCAAAATGTGTTTAACCCTAATAACACTTGCACACTCGTTCTCAATATCAGCAAAAACACACAGTGTACTCCAATCAAATCAATATCCCAACGATATTTGTCCTGCAGATGTTCGACCTGGCAATTTGATGTTAGCTTTGAGTGAAACCACGAGTCATGCTAGATACTAGAGTACTGTTTTATACCAAAAAAGTTAGCTCAAAGTTAGTATTGAGAAAAGAGATCTTGTATTAGCCAACTTTAATCACATCTAGAAAGCACTCCTAACTCGAGAGAGCTTGCTATTTTAGATATTAAAACGGCCCTGAAAAATATAGTGTCCACAGACAATGGCCAATATTCATTTTGATATAAAGAGATCTCGAGCGGTAGTCTTAGTGATGGGGAGTTTGTCCGCTATTATGAATTGTTTACTACTAATCAGCTTGAATTATAGCGCAGTTTTCTAGCGCTTGACTGTGAAATGACCCTGGAATATCGGTTTGTCAGGATATTTAATCATTACCTCTTCAAGATCAGGTTCTTTTTGCCGCAAACGCGAAAAGAAAAACATCCTGCTCACATTGAATAAATATCATAACTATTCCGAAATGTTCTAGCGCTTTGATAGCTTTTTTATGACTTTTCAGAAAGCGCAAACAATCTAAACAAAATCTTGGTTTTTTTGTAGCCTGTTTTTCGGCTAAGTCTATGTGAAAAGCTTAGGCATTTGGAGTAGTCGTTTTGATATTATCTTCATGTTGCATGCCCGGGTTTCCGTGTTTTCTGGCAGCCCAACGCGTTTGTTTGGGAGACCACCATACTAACCACTGCGGTGGATGTAGTTGCTAGATATTGCGTTAGAAAAACCGCGTGCTTTTATGGATCTGATCATACATGGCATGCTAGGAGGGAAATGTATGGAAATGTGGACTCTTTCATTCTTTTCGTCTCCTTCTCCTCCTTCTCCTCCTTCTTCTCTTTTTTGCCTTCTGTCAATTTTTATCCCTGGCTTCCGTTTCTCCCCTCCCTCCCTCTTTGTCTGTCACTTAGCCAGTTATAACATTATTGCATAACCAAGCTTTAATTCGAATCGCTGCTGCTTTGCACATTAATTTGTGTCTACCAAATAACCACATCAAGACAAATACCTGAAAACTTCCAAAATACTTTGTTGGTAAATTCTAATAGCGTGTACTATGAAACTGTAGTGAGGAAAGAGCTGTAGCCACTAACGCAAGTCGTTTGAGTATACATCTGTAAATATGGTCATTATATAACACATACCACATTGCCTACTGGCTACTTACTCCCAGAGGAGGTCCTGCTGGGCTGTTTAAAGCTATTTGTTAATGCTTCGTGGTTTTCTGTGTCGTGCAGTCGTTATCAATCTGATCTATTACTGAGGAGTTTGCTGGGATTGATTGTTTTTATTACAAATTTGTTTCTTCTTTTTCTTTTTTTGTTAAGCCATCAGGATTTCTTCGTTTGGTCTCGTGAAATGAAACTAAATTGAGGTCAAACAAACACGCGATGATTTATAATGTTGGCAATCAAACATGGAGTACTAAGAGTTGATAAGGTTGAAAGTTTAATCGAATTCCTGGAAGAGTTGCAGATATTACATGTGCGCGGTTAGTGTATGGGTGAGTTGTCGGTGATTGTCGGTTAGTCGGTTGTCGGTCACCTTCCTTCCATCTCTTCTTTCATCCATTTTCTTAGTGTTGTTGTCATAGTGGCTTTCATTTTTTCATATACTTATATCTAAGGGTTCCTAGCATAAATGAGTATGAATTCCCATTCAGGTTTTCAGACATATTTGTTACATCAGGTCCACTGATATATTTTGCTAAAAACTGGTTAAACTTCTGAATAGTAAAAGAAATTCATCAGAAACAGTGACTCAGTACATCAGACAACTGGTAAGATGGATGAATTTAATGTAAAGGTTTATGAAAGGGAAGTGTAAGTGAAGAGAGAAAAAGAAGTTTAGAGGAAAAAATCGAGTGCTTTTTTTAACATGATGAATAAGAAGAAGAACAAGAATTTGTAAGAAGAACAACAAGAAGAAGAACATGAAGAAAAGAAGAACAAGAACAAGAAAACGTTTAACAAGAACAAGACTAAGAAGAATATGAAGAAGACAAGAACAAGAACAAGAAAGAAGAGGAAGAAGAAAAGGAAAAAAGAGAAAGAAGAATATGAAGAAGGCAAAAACAAGAAGAGAAGAAGAACAAGGAGAAGTTGAAGAAGAACAAGAACAAGAAAGAAGAGGAAGAAGAAAAGGAAAAAGAACAAGAAGAATATGAAGAAGAATATGAAGAAGGCAAGAAAAGGAACAGAACAAGAACAAGAAGAAGTTGAACAAGAACAAGAACAAGAAGAACAAGAAAGAAGAGGAAAAAGAAAAGGAAAAAGAAAAAGAAAAAGAAAATAATACTAAAAAGCTAAAAGTACTACTTCAAGAAAGTGTTCCTTCTGCAAGCCATGTGCCACATAAACCAGTAATCACCTTCATCGTAATGATGAACATTACAAACACAGCTCACTTGAATATCCGGTTTTAATCATCCATCCAGCCTTCAATCCAACAAAACTACAGTTCAATTAGAATTCATCTAATATGGAAATAGGCAGGTTGTTTGCCTCTGTGTTTATGCTATCACTGTCGTTACATCTGTGGCTGTGTTGCACCAAAGCCAATATCTCGAGTGTTGGATAGTTGATATACAATTAATTATTGAAAAACTGCACATGTCAACCGTGTTTAGCATTCACATATCACCACCTGCGGAATATATCAGGCCATGTTTTGCTTGAATTTCCAAAACTAGCAAATACTGGATGAAAGAAATGCTGATTATTTCAAATACAATTAAAACTTGAGCTAATTAAACCTTTCTTAAAATTGAAATTGAACAACTGTGAATAAGTTCTACGACTAAAACAGTTATTTTTTCTGGTCAAATAAAGATTTTAAATAGTATTTTGAAAAAGAGTTCTCAGTTTGTTGCTTTTTCAAAGCAGAAAATTAAATTCATATTTCATGCTTTTCATTTGAAGTTAGAAATATTTTCTATATTCATTTCTAAAAAAAGATTTTTAAAATCAAATCGTTCTAATTTTAAATTAAAATTTAAAAATATATTTCTAGTGCTAAAAATGTTCGGATACCTAAGTTATCTCCTATGTTTTGGGAGGTATTAATTCACCGAGTACTTCTTCTGATTTCTTGCTTATTTTGTAAGTTTTCGCCAAAACCGTTTTAGGCCAACAGTTTAAAAGGCTTTCTAATTGTTTCTTTATATATATGTATTTTTACCATATATGTTTCTATAATATCTTAACACGATATATGGTTCCTTCGTTTGTGAGGGTCAAGTTCCTTAGGGTAAATCAACTGAAAAGCATTAAACGAAATTCCCTGTCTAAAAAAGGAAATGGAAGGAACTGAATAAGACATAGGAAAAGAAAAATAGGAAAACTAGAAGAAACTTGCAACATTAGATAATATTTTAACATTCTGATTTATAAATTTTAAGGTGAAACTCAACCTTTTTCAACTGATTTCTCCTGCGTCATGCTCAGGGAGTATTAGAGACAGCCAGTCTGATAGATAGGTCAGGGCGAGTATAAAGTATTCTTCTAATAAGATCTAAAAGATTGCTTCAAGATTTATTTTTAGCAAAACTAAGACTGAAGTCCAAGTGTGATGTCGTTTCTATCTTCATTCGACTCCAAGATTTTCAACACAATTTCTGAACCACCACTTAAAAATACCAGATTGAAAAACCATTGTTTTTGGAATTCTGCACTATTTTCAGCATTTTCAATCGTAAAAACATTTCGTAAAATTCCTTAAAAGAACCTAGTGAGATTTCTCGAGTTTAAACGTTTGCAAATGTTCGAAAATAAGTGAAAATAATCAGAGGTAGACGTCCGAAATTGGTTGGAGAAGGCCTATTTTCGATTCTTCTTATCAGAGCAGCTAAATATAAGATTTATCTTCTTAGTAGCCTAGAATCAAAGCGCTCTAAAACCTTACAAATTGGTAATGATAATTGCTCAGGGCACTTCAGCAATATTTCTACATTATCACGAGGATTCTTTGTTCTATATACGATTTTATGACATTTCTTTCTAACTCGTATCAAGCTACTTACTCATAAGTGTAAGTCTCCAGTGTGCAGAGAAGCTTTTTCTCGCAGACATACATTGTCCACAAACAGATATAAGTAAGCTGAATCAGTCGAACAGACCGTCGGAGATGACAGTTTATACTTTTCGAGTCCTTGCTGCACAATGAAACCTAGGACTCGTACACACCCAGCATATCTAGCCGAGCGTCTAGAGCGTCCTTAGAGATCTCAAGTCGAAGGTTCTCGCTGGACTGTCTTTGAGGCAGGGCAATGGGTCGTACCTAACAATATGGTTATTCATTTTAGTCTCTTTGAAGGTCGCACAAGTCAGTTCAGCTTTTCCTTTTGTTTCTTATTGCCCTGTCTGGTACTGCCGTAACCTTTGTATTTAAACCAGACGGTTTGTACCTATGCAATGGTTGAAAACTACAAGTAAACTACGTTAGTTTGTGTTGCTCTTCTTTGATTTTCACCTCAAAAAGACTACGAGAGCTCTCTTTCTTTAGGCAATCTTTTCGCGCGCTTTCGTAAAAGAACAAAAGTAGAAACAACATTAAGAATTGTAGGTAAATAACAATGTTAAAAACATTTTGAACTGCGCAAAAACCACGTAGTCGCGGCATTAGAAATTTCCCCGCGCAAATAATTCGTTTGACCCAAAAAAGTTTCAAAAACCCGTAGTATAAGACAAATATAAAACAGACATAAAACACCCAGAAGAACCAGACAACGTGGTAATCCAATATAACGCGTAGGTAACCCTGGCCCTAAGATGATAGTTTCCCTAAGGCTTTTCCTGAGATGAAAGAGCTCCGACGCAGCATCTGCGTACATTAGGCGGGGCAGTTGGCGTGGCGGAGTGGATGGCGTTAAGTGGCGCGCATATGACTTATTTTAGTCATGAGTGATATCCATACCTGTCCATCATCAGCTACAGGTATAGAGGTCTGGAGTTACTGTTGCGTTTTGACAGGACAATGGGGAATGTTGATCTGAAAAGTTGTTGTATATTCGGTTACCGAATTAAAGAAAACTCATCGGCTAAAATAACGACATGAAAGGCACATTATTCAAGCAAGCGTTTTCTTCTTAATTCGTAACATCTTAAAGGCGGGTTGAATCCACGGAGACTATGAGCGAATGTCTAATACAGCGGCGCGCGCAATTTTCACATCATCTGTCGCGTTTTGAGAAAAATAACATGGACACGCCCCCCAAAGATTTTTGCAAACTCTATTAAGTCAGATGATAATGTAGTACTTTTTAGTAATTAAAATTCTAATTGTTCTTTCAGGTGCGCATATCTGTGCGCGCTTCTGTTTTACAATGCGCGTGTATACACCGACGTCAATTCCCAGAAACAAAGTCGATTCGATGTATCATTCAGATTACGTCACCCTTCCCAACAAATACTCTGATTCAGCAATGTTTTGATATATGAAATTTGTATCAACGATGTCAAGGTTCTGACCTATCACAGGAATGCGAACCAGCGCACAAGATCATAGACACAAACTATGCCCGCAAACAAATTATGACTGCACAGTTGTGCCCATTTACTCATTAACCTTTCATGCTCCATGTACTTATACTTCCAAGTAGAACAAAATGATGCAAATTCTGTAGTCTACATTTCGACCTTCGTGATCTTCCCAACATGTTTCAACTTGGCTTATCTAGCGCGCGAATACAAGCTATGTGCGCACTTGTTAATGACGACGCATTAACACTGGAAAAATCGTGTCCTCTCCAGAATATGGAAGTCATTCTGACTTCCAACAAATTTCCAACCTTTTGGACACTTCCAAAACTTGGAAATTTGTTGGAAGTTAAAATTTCCATGATCTGGAGAAGACACGATTTTTCCAGTGTTAATGCGTCGTCATTTTTCCAGTGTTGGCTATATATAGCGCGCGAATACAAGCTATGTGCGCACTTCTTAATTTCGACGCATTTTAACAAGCTGGACTAAAAGCAACGAGACCCGAAAGGTTCAAAGCTTGATTCTTGTCAATGATCTCTCACATGTTTGATTTTAAATGCTGCGCAAACATTGATTTATGACAACAAAATTGTCCAGCACTTGACTCGATTTTTATCGATCGTTTGCAATAGCCGCCATGTTGGATCACAGGCAGCCCAAGCAATGCTCAGTTTACACACAACTGAGTGCACTCACTCTAATTAAAACACTTGTGCTGAAGAAATGTAAAAATTATCCCAACAAATCTTTATGAAACTTTAACATGTTGTTTTCAGTGTATTTCTTAACTAGTCTACGAAGTTTGAGCTCTATCGGAGCCTGATTTACCGAGTTTTTAATATTTTGTTTCTTTTACTATATTTAGAGGAAAGGCTGGAAACTCTCACCTGTAACGGCTCCAAACTCGAGCAAAAAATCGTCTGAAAATGAACTAAAGATTTGTTGGGATAATTTTTACATTTCTTCAGCACAAGTGTTTTAATTAGAGTTCAAAAACTCATTAATAATTCATAAGCCTTTGGTCCAATTGGAGACGCCATACACGTCACGTGCATGGACCTTTATACTCGATAAAGCTTCTTCTTTAGTATTCAAGTGATCTTTATATAAAAATCACTAGTGATTTTATATAAAAGATCACTTGAATACTGATGAGGAAGACTTCATCAGAGATGAAAGCACGTCCCCGTTTAGATGGAGCTTGGAGCCACATCAAGATTACAGACCACCCTGAAATATTCCGCTGGGCATGCCTTACTAGACGTTGGAATGGAATATTAGACATGTGGGAGTTTATTTTGAAGCTGATTGCGCATGCTCGTGACGTCAACTTTCTATCGAAGTATAAAAGTCCATGTTCGTGACGTGTGTGGCGTCTCCAACTGGACCAAAAGCTTATGAATTATTAATGAATTTTCTAAGGTAGTTACAACATGAACGCTTGTGTCCTATGGGATATAGAGCCCCTCGCATTAGATAAAAGAACCACTCGGGCTTCGCCCTCGTGGTCTTTTATCTAATGCTCGGGACTCTATATCCCATAGAACACTCGCGTTCATGTTCTAACCCTTACTGAGTGCACTCAGTTGTGTGTAAAAGAACATTGCTTGGGCTGCCTGTGGTTGGATGAACTTGACAAAAGAATTTTCAATGAGTTCTTTGTTACAACATCCAACAAGACGGATATAACTTTTGTCATTTTCCTCTCCTGGGAATGATTGAAAACCAAGAATTCCTGTGAGAATCCTACATTACTATTCAGCCAATCACATAATTCGTATATATGACGTAATATTTGCCTAACCAATCAGATCTCATGGTATACCCCAGCCAATCACAGGCTGTATTTACATTTTTGACATTAGATTACAATAAGAAAAGTAATGGCCGACATTCTTATTTTCTTCTACGCTACGTTTTTTTACGGAAAAATAGGATTTTATAGTCTTTCATTTGTCATTTTTTCGTCCAGCGAGGTAATATCTGTTGTCAACTATCCCTCTCATTCGATCAAAATATTGAAGAAAGTCTGGCGCTTAAATGCCTCAACAATCGACCTCATATTAGCCAGGAACTTTTTTGTTGGTATTATCACCTCTCTGGCCAATCAGAACCATTCTCCTGCCTAGAGCCTGCGTTTTGCTTGGTCAGCACCGAGAAATAGCCTCTGGGAAAACTAGTTTTTATCCGATTTTAGATTTCTGGTTCTTTGACATAATTTGAAAATGGCGTCGTTTATAACAGGGGCGGATCTAGGGGAGGGGTGCAGGGGGTGCGCACCCCCCCTCCCCCCCTGAGATGAGCGATGAAGGATAAATTATGCCTTCATTGTTTTGTCCATTTTTAATGCTCGAGTCCCGAACATAAATGGTGCACCCCTCCCTCAAAGAATTCCTGGATCCGCCCCTGTATAACCACAAGTATTGGTCCAAAAAGAGTACTTTGCTTGGTTCATTTTCGGTTTCTTTATCGTTTCTTAAAGAACCAATCAAAAACCTCAAAAAAATTCATTTTTCCCGAAGTTTTCTGTTTCTAGTTGCTGACCAGAAGAAACGCAGGCTCTGGGATATAACTTCATGGTCTTTGCGCACGTGATTTTTACTTGTCTTGGTGGAGACTAAGAGTACTGCAGGCTCATAAGGAATACCACGTGACTTTAGTTCATTTACAATCATCAAATGACGCGATTCAACTTGTGATGTCATACGGAATAAAGAGCGAAAGTACAATGGTGGAGATAATGACGGTTATTGTGTAAATCCAAAACACCGCGTTGTCCAAGACACGTGCTGCAAAGTGCCATTTCTTGGCACCGACATCTTCATCTTTCCCTTCATTGTTGTTTTCCAAAAAATCATCCAGCCTGGTAATCACTTCGTCGATTTTCCTATTCAAAGACGCGCAGCTCTGACGCTCGGCTGACGGCATGCGTTGTTCGGCTCCCCCCTGATCCTGAGATGCGCGCTTGTTGAGTGCAAAGTATATCGGCGTGCGATCGGCGCTGATCATGCCGTTACTTCGTTGACTACTTTTTTTCTCGGATTCCTTTTTGGCCGGAGTTTGGTGTCGAAACATTTTAGCCAGAACCTTGAAAATCAAGAATTCAAACCATGGAGGCATGCGTTTGGAGGAAGTGTCGCCATGGTAGACACCGACGATAAGACAGCTTAGGATCAGAGATACTCCCAGCTCGACCATGATAGCAGTAGAATATCGCGAGAGGAGTGGGGTGACCTCAGACGTGGCAGGGATATTCTCCGTGAAAATGAGCGTGTAAACGCTCAGCCCTAGCATTATAGTGATCAACAACGAGATCCTCTCCCCAGACTCCGGCGGTAAGAAGTACCCGAACATTCCCAGCACCGCTAGCGCGATGATAGGGAATATCAGATTGTTGATGTAGAAGAGAACTTTACGTCGAATCTTGAAAGTGTACGTGATGTCAATGTAAGGGTCGGGACAACAGCTATATTTGACCACATTGCGCTTGGCTGTGGCAGAGAGCAAGTCCCATTCCCCGCTGATCGTGTACCCAGATAGGTCAGCGGTATCTCTCTTTAGGCTTAGATTCAAATAGGAGCTTGTGTAGGTCCAGGACCCAAAGACCATGGTACAGGTTTGGGTGTCAAAGGGGAAATACGTGATGTCAATCTTGCAGATGGTTTTGACCTCCGTTGGCGCGAACCACTGGCCAGAGCCATCGTTGAACAGGGAGACCTTGGTGTGGAAGTTGTACATTTCACCGCTGTCGCCTTGGATACTGGTAAGAAATGGACCAGACATGTTTAGAGTGCATTGTCGCGATCCCAAATGAAACTATTCAATTTATAAAGCACCTAGCGCCAACACAACCCTGCGCACTTATGCCTGGTTCTCATACTAGCGACGCAAGCGCAGAAAGTACTTAAATGTTCTTTAAATGTTTTCGATCTCGCACCTAAAGCCCGCGTTTCTCATGGCCTGCGGCAAAGAACGAGGGCTCTGATATTATCCATTTTTTGATACCAAAATTTCTTGGACTTCCGGCATTTGTGCGCAAGCATTCAAGAGATTTCTTGGACCTCTGGAATTAGAGCGCATGCGTCAGAAAATGGATTATGCCAGAGCCCTCGTTCTTCGCCGCAGGCCATGAGAAACGCGGGCTCTGGGCACGAGATTACTGAATGTTTTGTTCTGTCCAAATACAAAGGGGTTAACTAACCGTAGAAGACCAACTGCGCACTCATGCTTGTGTTTGTGTCGCCCAGTGTGAACCAGGCTTTAGTGAACAAATGAAAAATCCCCTGGTTTTTTGCTGTGAATAGGTACTGAACAAAAGAAGAGAATATGCCTCTGCTCCTGGCGATTTTTTGTTGTGTATAGAACATTCTAGCAAGGAATTATTGAACTTGGGTCATTGCCTTATTCACAATGTCTTGATAACACCCATTAGAGTACGAAATAATACTCAGGGGAATGAGATGTGACATGAAATGCTACGACATTGTACATGCTTCATCTACAACCCTATTCGAACGATGTATTGTGGATAGTCAGTTATTATTTCTGAACAAATTTTTCGTCTTCGCTGGTTTTGTATGTAAAGTCATTCCTCCGAGGCTAGGCGAGGAGAGGGCAAGCCGTGTGCAGGAAAGTATCATTTATTGAACCATGGCAGACTAGATGAACTTTAGGTAAACATGTAATTGTAGATTTTAGGGGTACGCTTTTCATGGATATTGTGAATAGTAATTTTGTATGCCACGTAAATATAACTATAAGCTCCTGCACGTGAAATACACATTTGTATACAATATTTTTTGAGGTCTTCTTAAACTTAAATTATTCTTCACAATGCACAACGATAATGCACTAGCTCTAGTCAATGATGCTTTTTAAGCTCGTGGTTTTTACTTTCACACCACCCGAATGTGGGCCCAACGTCATGGTACTTATAATAGTCTAGCTTGTTATTCTTAAGAATTTATAATACAAGTCGCAGGATATTTCTTAGATGGTGTTTCTTATGCTCATGAATTATTCATTTTTGCCTGATAATCCTGGTTTGATTGTTACGCATGCTCGAAAAATGATACCGCTGATCAAATCAATTTTGTAAACTCCATCCAATCAAGTATTTGATGTATGTTGACGCCAATTAGTGTCAAATAGTAGTTCTGTTACTTACTTTGAGCTATGTTTGGCTGGCTTTGGGGGCTTTTTTCTGAAAGAAAATTTAGAAGCCTAAAACTCGTATGAAAACCTTCATAAAGGTCATCTTCTGGGACTTCAGGATTTTGAATGAGAATCCGGGAGAACTCGTATTGATGATGCTCTTTGATATAACAAGGAAACCTCTCTGCGGCTCTTATCTGGATAATATGAACGCAATGAAGCCAAATATGTGTATGAAACAGCATTTATATTTATAGATATTATTTGCGTAAGATTTGTTTATAGGACTTCTTATCTTGTAATCATTTTAATCTTATTCGTCATTATTTTTCACTTGTAAAGACGATCTAGCTTCATATGACTTAGATTATGGAAGGCACAATTCATCTTGCTTAAGGCAGAAAGTGGCTACACAAATTTCTCTATATATCGACAAGGAACTCGGAAATAACTTACAAAATTTGAATTGCATAAAGCCAAGTCAGGTGAATAATTTATTTATTTATTTATTTTTTATTTTATTTTATTTTATTTATTAATTTATTTTAAACACAATTAGGCATGAGAATGGCCGCCATGTTGGTGGATAACACGACGAAAATATGTTGTGGCGTCAACATGTTTTACCCATAGAAAAACTAAGACCCTAAAACATAGAGAATAAAGCTCTCTGTATAAACTCGTGCAGCCTAAGGTATTGGGGAGCACGGGTGGCGCAGCGGTGAGAGCGCTCGCCTCTCACCTCTATGGTCTCGGGTTCGATTCCCATCATA
>WUCR03178013.1:2848-15604 GCA_009858155.3 Phymanthus crucifer
CTGTCCGGTGGCGCCCCTCTCCCACACCCAACCAACGTGCGCAGCTATAATAAAAAAAAAATTGATAGAAAGGAAAAGGAGGGGGGGGGTGGGGGGGGGGGGGGGGGGGGGGGGGGGGGGGGGGGGGGGAGGGGGTGTTTCATGACTTTGACTGTAACATGAAAGCCATAATGTGAGCAATCCTAGGTGAAAGACATTACTTATGCCTGTGTATGTTGTTTTATCAGAGTGTTATATTGCACATATCGACTGGTCTGTATCCGCTCTACAACACCAGAAGAGTTGTACTCAAGAAAGGTAAGTCTTCTTGCATTTTCTGTTTTGGATCCAATAGTGGGTAAATGTACAAAATACAAATCTTTCACTAAAAAGATTGAGCTAGAAGAGTATGGAGATGCTTTGGTACTGGCCCAGACGTATGGACTAGACAGTGATCTTGTGTACCAGAAGCAGTGGAGGAAATCAAGGGTATCTGTTGCTTCTATCCACGATTATCTGGTAAGAGGATGGAACATTAGTGAGATTCTATTCATGTTGGAGATTGTTGCCCATAAGCCTTAACTTTTATGCCCCATTGACTTTTAAGTGCTTAAAAGCACTTACTTTATGATACATTTTGCTGTTATTGTGGACTGCAGGTGAGTAATGCTGGCACCAGGGGCATAGCGAGCACTGAACAAAAGAGGGGCAATACTCTTGAGAAAAATGAAAACAAAAATTAATCAAAACAAACTTTTATTATTTAAAATTTGAAATGTATAAGGCCAAACAAAAAAAATATGTGTTTCCTGTTGCATGAGAGAAAAAAATTTTTTATTTTTTACTAATACAACACTTAGTTCAGTCATAAACACAACCAGAAGTGGACAAAAAAGTATTAGGGTCGGCAAAATCGACTAGAAAAAATAGGGTCGGTCGCGCAACCGGAAACACACATTTTTTTTGTTTGGCCTAAATATTTCAGTTGTAAAACTGAGTGATATATTACCAAAGAAGTTCAGAGAATGAATTTAAGCGAAGAAATATGGTGACAGCTCATCAAAAAATATAATCAATCTGAAAATTTTAGGGGGCAGGCAATCTCCCCCCTTGCTGCGTCACTGCTGGAATCATGCTACTTTAGCCACAGGTTTTTTTAATGCTTTTGTTGGTCAGACCAAAAGGGGTTTTGAAAGTCGCTCACTGGTGTAACCTTTTTTGGGATGGCTACAAAAACGTTGTTTTTGATTAAACTTTCAGAGTAAAGTTAAAAATCGCTTATGGGTGCTTAATGAATGTGTAGAGAGAGTACCTGATACTTTTGATGCAGCCAAGCAATTACTGGAGTATGGTCTGCGAGGCACAGATGCAAAGGTCATTGATGCTTTGAGGAAAGAAGAAAAAAGCATTGGATTTGTTATTATTGAACAAGAGAATAGTGTTGAAAACAAGAAATCTCTAAAGGAAAGCCAGCATCAACAACAACTCAAGAGGAAAAAGATTGAAGATTTATTTGATTTTACAAAGTATGTCTGATAGAGATAAATGCTGTGATGGGCTTACCCTCCAACACGAAGAAAGAATGATGTTTTAATTTTTTCAGTTTCAGTCTTGAGCAGCGTGATGTATGCCGTTATCGCCTCAAGTTATTACAGTACCTTGATCGATTATCAACATATGAAGTTATCTTAGGCGGTTCTCTTAATGCACATGAAGAATACTCCAAGGATTTCTTTCAAGGCTTCAGAGATGTTAATATTGTACAGTCTGCAGTACAGTATGCAAGGGTAAGCCATTACCAAAACAAACTATTCATGTCGAACTTTGTACCTAGTATGATCTTTTTTTTCCAGAATGGTGACTGGGAAGCACTGGATGCAATCTTCACATACCATGGTCGACAAACTCTTCCCCACCGATTAGCAATTTTGAGTAATTTCCCTGAAACAAAGCCACCATTGGACTATGAATCCCTTTTACCCGAGGCCAGGTAAGGTTTCCATAACAGTTTGCTACCATGTAGAAAGTTTGATATTTTCTTATTCCATTTTGTTCAGTAGTGAATCATGCAGAGACAATGTGGAGTGGGATCAAAGATGCTGGAGGGCTAGTGATTGGTGTGAAGGAGATGAGTGTAAGAGGATGTTGGACTGGAATGAGGAAGGAGACAGTGGAGATTTCTTGTATGAAGACAACCCTGAATTGGAAATATACAGGTAAGTTTCTGCGTGTAGGTCAAGGTAGAAGTAGTAGTAGTAGTAGCCTACTAATAAGCTAGATTAGATTTTTTCTTATTTATATTGCTTTCTTTATTCAGGGTTAAGATGACAACAGATCTACTAACTATTTGGTATAGGAATAGAGCACTAGAAATTGAAAAACTTTCTAAACAAGTAAGCAGTCATGAGTGCGTGTTAGATGGACAAGCAATACTTACTGATAACCAGATCATGAGTGCTGTATCTTACTTTTCTCTGTAGATGTCCAGTTCACTAGCCCTTATCAAGCTGGGTAAAGAGAAACACATTCAAGTAATGCCCTCACTGATAAGATATTTTTTATTTAATAGCAATTAAATGCTTCCACTAATCCAATGCTTGTATTTATAGGGTCTGGATGACTTGTACGATGAACTTGTTACTATGGAAACACTTATCTATGAGGTGAATAGACCCTATGATTACAGACTAATTTGATCAGGCTTGGCCTCTTTTCAGTGTGTAATACCCATAATCTACAGTACAATATTGATGTCATTTCATCATACCATGTAGTGTCAGACAGATGTACACCTTGGCCTCGAAGACTTCCAGAAGATGACTGACCTGGAGAAACTGCGTATGATGCTAGAAAGAGTAGGTCAAGTCTAGCACTTAATGAACATTCAACTTAATCTGGACTATCTTTCACTGGGTTTATTGTATTATTGTTTTCTCTTTAGTCCAATGAGCTACATTTTGTTAAAGATTTTAAGCGATGGGCCTTACCATTCTTAAAAAGAAGGAATAAGAGTGATGCTGGATCTGAAAACCGTCTAATCCACCAGTATATGACAGACATTGCCAAGGTAACTAATGTTGCCTTTCCTCACTCTTATCATAAAAAATGCATCAATAATTATATTTCTGTTTGTTTTACAGTCAGATTTGACATATGTACTTAAAGTGTTTCAGAACTCAACACCCGAGGTAAACCAAGGATTGTTTTTCCTTTGCTGTGTACAAGCTATCTTCTTCATTGTCATTTTGTCATTGTGACAGTTGTTCAAGTGTAGCGTCATTATTTTGTATTTAGGTCATCCTCCTTTTAATTCTCCATTGCAATTATATTTTAGCTGAAAGAGCCTCTCATAGCTGACGTAGCCCAACTCATGAAACTGGCCATTGAATGTATCTACATTAATAAGAGGTGAATTTTGATGATTACACCCTTTGCTTTTTTCACCATGGTGTTACAGAGAATTAGTTGTTATCTAGTACCATGGCCATGATCTGATCTAACATATTCATCCAACCAGAAAAATCACCTCCTTGTTGGACATTGCAAAGAGGTGTCCCACAAACTTTCAAATGTTTACATTCAGAAGTTTTGAGCCCTTACACTAACTCATCCATGAATATATTGTTGATTTTGCTAGAGACGACCAAGTCGATTTAAGTTTTAGTATCCTGGAGTGCTTGCCTTCCCCTGATGAAGAGTAAGTGCCATTAAATAGCCTGAAACCCAAACTGTATTTCTGGTATGATAAAGTACATGTTATATATTGGTTATTTTCTACAGCATTTTATCAGATCAAATTGGTGAACTGAACAAGCAAGTAGACAAGCTAGAAATTCAGCTGTGGTGAGTAAGTTTGTGGTGTAAAACCATCTGTGCATGCTCCAATCCCTGAAACACCTATTAGTAACACTCTTGATTTTGTATTTTAGTGCTTGTGAAATTCTTCACAAACATGGTCTTCCTAAACCAGTTTGTTACATTGTGGACACAGAAGTAAGTCATGTCATTTTCATTATTCCTTCATTGTTACTGGATACTGTTATCATGACAACTGACTGCATTCTTGTGCCAGGGAAATGTTGAGGAAGCTAAAAGCTTGATGACTACATTAGCAACCATGGTGGTAGCTAAACGGTAAAAGATTCAATCGTTACTTTCATAATACTATATTTAATGATATGTTGACTCACTGAACTCATGAAAATGGTTTTACTGACTAGATCCCCGCCAGCAAAAGAAAATGATTGGAAAGAACTGCTGAAAGACTTCCTAAACCTCCAACAACAAGTGTATGACTGCCTTGATTCCAATACATGTTACGAGGTATAATCGATAGTAAGGGTTCAATATCAATAGTCATAGTTTGCTTAGTTAATTGAAATAATTTAATACCAAGGTTCACAAAAGTAGTCTAAAATGCAGATATTGGAGGCAAAAGATAATTACCTATGTAAGAGAAGGAATCTCTGTTATAGATATCTAAACTCATCATAGGCTACAGGTGATGCTATTCGTGGTAATTTTATCTATTATGAAATCAATTTTTATTTCACATTCCACGATGAATGACCTACTTCTAAGAACATCTCCTTTTAGTAGTAGATTTTTATGGAGTACCTGGAGAAAAACCCTCCAAGCATGGGAGGGAACCAACAAACAAATGTATTAAAGGTCAGCAGGGCTCAAACTAAACTAAGAGTGCTGCCAAGTACTTACTGCTTGAAGTGCTAGGTAAGTGTACTGATTTCATTGCTTGATAGATTTACACCAAGGCACTGCTTCATTCTGGAGTAATCGATAATATTCTCCTTGCTGGTCACATGCTGCACAAGTCGGCCATTGAAGAAGATCACCGACCTCCCCAAGATCAACTGTCAGGACCTCGCCTACCATACCATCAGTCAGTGAAGCTGGTGTTAGAGGCAAGCAGGGAATACTATAACTCGTCAAATGATTTATCAGATAACGCTATGGAATTAGCAAGGTATGGACTGGATCTTCTTGTAAAATATGGATAGAGCAAATTGAATGAAAAGTCCAATGCTGTGTGGGTCAGTGTCTTGAAGCTTAGAATGTTTTCTAATATTTTCATTGGCTGTGTTTTGATTCTGTTTTGGTGTTTTTGATTTGTGTGTAGAATATGATTGGTCTTGTGTATCTCTTTGGTGCTGTGTCCTTTGCATGGCATGTTCATGCCATCTTTCTTTCATTTGTTGGACTAAGAGTGCATTTCTTGCTAATCTCCTTCATAGCCGTTCTTAGTGTCAAAGAGATTTCAGACCCACACCAAGAAGGACTGCAAAGGATACTAGTTTTATCTTTGTTTTATGATCAAATTTTCTTAGAACATGCCTTAGCTTGTTTGAGGAGCGTCCAGCTCAAGTCCAGGAGGAATTTAACCTTATAGGAGCTCTTGCTTTGTTAGATGACTTTGGCATCCATGTTCTCCCTTTGGAAGGTAGAAAACCCACTACATTTATCTCTATTTTTGGACATGATCTTCATGTATTTAGACCCAGTCACCTGTTTCTTTGTAGTACGTCTTTGTGAAGATAAGCTTGGTTTGGTTCGAAGGGCTTTGGAAAGCTCTTCAGCTGCCTACAAGAAATCTCAAAAGGTAGGTACCTGTAGTGATTGAACAGTTGATAATATGAGCTGCCTATTATTATGACTGACGTATTGTCTTTGAATGTTCAAGATTCTTCGTCTATCTACTTTATTACAAGTGTCAGGAACAGATGAACAAGAAAGAAAAGGAAGAGTTCTTATCTACATAGCTGAAGCAGCTCTTGAGAAGAGAGATTTTTCGGTAGCATATTCCATCTGTCAGCAGCTCATGAAGGAGGGTTATGATTCTGCCTGGTCTGTTTGCAGGTGATGTGATATACATTGACTTAACAGCTATATACAAGGCCAAATGTTAAACTGCCTTCAATAAAACTAGCAAGGAGGTGGGCTGCAAATACATTTGGCTGAGATTTTATCATATGTTCTTTTCTTATATGTTGAAAAAAATATTATTTGGCCTGCTATATTGATAATACTAACAATGACATGACTTTTGTCAGGCATATTGTATACTTGTGGCCCTTGTAGCATCATCTGCACCCTTGCTACGCTTGGGCACAATAGATGCTACTTGGGCCACAAATAAACAATATGCCTGACAAAAGTCATGTTATTGTCCTATTACGATCAAAGAAGGTTAATTCATTTATTAAATAATTACCTTGTGTGTTTTTCAACAGAGCTGTCGGAGAAAATGAAGATTACAGAGACCTTAAAGCTCGGTAACTAAACCCTAGTTGTCTATCATTGGTTTGACCTCATGATTTGAGTGACTGGTGATTTGCCAACTTTTTTGTTTTTAGACAGTTGCTGTTATCCTTTGCTTTGACTCACTGTTCTCCAGATGTGATTGAAACATTGCTCAATAGCAGAAGCCTAGTAGAAACACAGGTCAGCAGATAGACACTACCTCCATAAACACTGCCAAACACCATGATACTTATACTTGTTGTTGTTTTGAAAGATCTTGTATGAGGAACTTAGTCAACACATTGCCGAGGAAGAAGAGGTTTGAACAATGTTTTCAGAAATGCCTATTATGTTCTGACTACTACTACGCACTACGCACTACGCACTACGCACTACGCACTACGCGCTACGCGCTACACGCTACTCGCTACGCACTACGCACTACTCACTACTCACTACTCACTACTCACTACTCACTACTCACTACTCACTACTCACTACTCCTAATAATACTTATACTTATACTTGTTGGTATTTCTTCATTCTGTCAATGCAATTGTCACTTTTTAAGGATGAGGAAACAGAAAGTGAAGCAAAGAACAAGAAATCCTTGCTTTCTCAGATGATAGCACGTGATTGGTGGAGACATAAAGTGACATGGATACGACCTTTGCATCTAGGTTCGAAAGCCCTGGACAGTGATTACCAAACAGACAACCAGCACAACCAGCTACTCGCTCAAAACTTTCATCCTTTCTATCGAACCTTGACGACGAGGGAGAAACAGTACCACTTTGAGGTAGAGTAACAAATGGCTTTGTACTTTTAGTCAAGTCTACAATTCTACCTACTATAATTATGCTTTGAAATCATAGGCTGGTCTACCTTATTCTCAAAAGAAATTCCATAATGAATTTTACATTAGCCAATGCTTGTTACGAACACAAAAGTTGTCAGAATGTCGTGCTGAGGGAAGTATCGAGGAACCAGCCACTGAAGGTAAGTGACACAACAGGTAGACAAATAGGTCATGATTACATTATTTTTACTAACTGTGTTTCCTCAGTTCTACTTTCACTTGCGGATTCAGCCCTCACATTTGACACGACACAAGGTTTGGCTTATCTGTTGGCTTTACCAAAGGTACAAACGTGTTATTAAATGCTTGATTGCCCCTCAGACACATGTCACACTCATGTTTTTGCCATTTTGAAGCTTTCAGAAGCCAATGAGATATTCCAGAAATATTCCAATAGCTACTTCTGCCTACACCTGGCAGCATATGCCTTCGCTTTGGAGATTCATACCATGATTAACCCTGACCAGAATTTGGATCAACCATCGGTCTATTGCCAGGCCCCTGATGACATCATAAGTAACGTGATGAATGATGTAAACCATGGTATTAAATGTAGTTGTCCTAAGATGCTGCAAGAAGTTTCCCTGAACTGGTACAACCAGATGACTGACTTTGCGCAAGCACAGTTGTTGCAAAGCCTTGGTAGAGGTATTTCAACCAATCTTATTCAAAAGATTATTTATGAATCAAGATTTTAAAAAAAAAACAATCAATATTTATCCAGGAACATCTAATTTAGCATAGCTAGTTTAAATGGATTCCTGAGTCCAAGATCAAATTGGAATTTAGGAGTCGATTTTCGAGTAGGGAGGAAAACTGGAGTACCCAGAGAAAAACCCTCAAAGCACAGGAGAGCACCAATAAACAACTCTACTCCACATACAACACTTAGCACTGCAGGGCTCAAACCTGGGTCGCATATTGGTTGGAGGTGAGCGCTCTACTGTATTGTATATTGACATAATATGTATTGGTTTGAAGGTGTGGATATTGGTCGTTTTGCACGTGATTTGGAGTATAAGAAAGAAACAATTTTAGGTTTGGCTATGTAAGTACCGTAATTGGATTCTTTTGATATTCGTATGTATTGGATATTATTATGAGAAAGAACTAACTACCGGTAATCATCAATGGTTCTCTCATCCTTCTCTCCTCTTCCTAATCCTTGCCCCCCTGATCATCATTACTGCATAATGTAATTGGCACTGATGGGAAAGTACATACGTCAAAACTGATGAACCAGATCATTCATAATTTAAAATTGGATTCTCTTCTTTTTGGGTGTTAGGACAATTGAGGATGAGGTGTTCACCATTGCAGTGTCATTGGCTAAACGTTATGGCATTTCACAATGGGAGGTTCTAATTGGTCATCTAGAGTGGCTGTTTTTGGATAGCGGGTAAGACAAGTATTTATCACAAGATTGAAGGGACAGTCTGTAAGTCAGCTATGAAGAAATTATCAACCTTTATTTCATACTTGACACGGTTTTCTTTGTTATTCATGGGTTGTATATCCCATATTTCCCAGGTCACTTTGACCCCCAGGGATGTATCTATATACATCCCTGTACCTATCTATATACATCCCTTGAATACCTAATGAGTTCGTATGTCATCCCCATCCCTAAGGTGATCCATTGGACTTTGAAATTTTCAACTCCACACTACGTTTGAAGAAAAAAATCACGAGAAAAATTGCATTTGACAGGATTCGATCCCCGGACCCCTGGCTTGCTGTTCCCTATCTCTATCCAGTATACTACGTGTACTAGCTGTTAGGAGATTAGGTATAGAAAGTATTTTTGACTGTTTCATTACACAGTATTTGCTCTACATAACAAAGAAATGAAAACCCATTGTTCAAGAACAATCTACATTGATGGTACCCATTGGGACCGATTTGTGCATGAAAACCTTCTCAAGCATCAAATAAGACAGTTAAGGTAATTAACTCTTACATATCTGTTCTATTTCCATGTAGAATGGCAACCAAAGAAATACAAGAGCGCATAAATCGTCTAGAAATGATGGTTCCATTGATGGAAGATCCTGTTCAGGTATCATTCTGGCTATCTAGGCTTGCAATGTAGCCATGTAGTATAGAGTAGGGACTGAATCAATGTATTTGTTTTGACTGACTGCAGACGTCGATTAGGATAATCAACAATATTTACCCTGCAATAGATGGCACCATGCATGCCCGTTTGATTTACTACTACATGTTACTGCAGCAGTGTCAAGACAAACAGGCACCAGTACAGGTTGGTATCAACAATGTGTTGTGGTGTTGCTACTGGTAGTCCTATTAACAGTAACTTGTTCCTGGCAGGACGTACTTGATGCTCAAACACACATCAAAGTTCTGAAGAAATTGAAGTCTGCAGCTCCCGGTATGCAAAAAGTTACGTAAGTCAAATTCATACTTAATTTCAATACTGAATATAGCAATTGGTGTTGTGGTCTTACAGGTCTTGATTACAAGAAACTAATATCCAGTAGATCACCTTTACACGTCATGTCCACAGTTCTTTGCAGCAGTAACGTCCATTTACTGGCCAAACTGGGCTCAAAGATTCCTACCAAGGGAAGTTATTATTTGTATTTGGGTTTTGTTATATCATTCCTCAGAACATGTTGTGATGAAGTGTCATTGTTTTTTCCAGGAGGGAGGCTTCATCAGCTCCAGTCAAGTTTTTCAGACATTTGCAGAAAAACTCTTTTGGGAGGGAGAACAGAAATCCAAAGTCAATGAAAAGGAAGAGATGGTAATTCAACCAACTGCACTGCCATGGAAAGCTGGTTGTAATTGTTGGAATGTTGTTTTACAGGTTGACTGGGTTAATCGATATGAAGCATGTCATAAGTTACTTACACGTCTAACACCTTTAGACCTGGTTAAACTTGTTGATAATATGACATTCAGTGAGAAAGCGGTGGATACTTTACCCATGGAAAGTAGAATAATTATTGTGAACAGGTCACTTAAGTTTGTGCGCCAGCAGGATGTGGCACTCAAGAAAAAAGGTGTCCCAGATGATGAACAGTCCAGGTCAGTATTTTAACAAATAACTGACTTACCATGATACTGATTAATGTTTATGTCCAATCTCTCCATTTTTTTGTTCCCAGACAACAAAATCAGGATGGAATGACATACGAGAGAGCTGTCCTTCATCTAGAACAGTCTGCACGACATCTTGAGTCCATGACAGATGGCATAATATATGAACTTCTTGATTATGATAAAGATAATGATACCCAGTATGCTCGTCTGTATGATCTGTCTCGTTCTTGCCCCGACCAAATCAATGCTTTAGTATCCCACATGATCATGAATGGTGTATCTTTGGAAAGTGCTAATGATTTGCTCAGACTGGCTTCTAGGCAAACCCCTCAGTCTTGGAGAGTTATCCGTGCACTCCAAGATTGCTTAACAAGGATTCTTAATGCTCTAAGGTAAGTCCAGATCAATAGGGGCATTTCAGGGAAGTGCAAACATTTATAATAAATGTAATCACAATTCTTGAAAACTTTGATGGCAGCAACCCAGACAATACCTCATTGAAGAAGTTCTGTCCATCCAAAAATGTGATGGAGGTCTTCAAGGACATCATCGCAACGGTCAGCAGTCACATCATCAATGGAGGGGGTCTCGTAATGCAAGAGGATGTTCTCAGTACCTTACGTCCATTCTGTGCTAATGTTCTTGTACCTGCTAAAGTGAAAACTGCTGTCCTGCATGCTCTGGAAGGCTGCTTTAATCTTAGTGGGGAAGACACATTCTTACTGGTCTTCTATCAGACAGAAGCTATTGTTACTGCAAATTGGAAAAAAGAGGTAAATTAATTATAGTTACCGGTAAATGCCTGGTAATGTCCCAACAGGAAACATATTCATATTTTGTTCATGTGATGCATGTATTTTCAGCTTTTGCCAGAAGACATTGATAGCGATGAAAAAAGACATGATTTATTTGTGGAACTGTTAAAGAAATCAACCTCCTTACAAGAACTCTCATCTGTTGGTATGCTTCTTCAAATATGGCCAGTTTTAGCAGCAACTGAGCTCAGGTACAAACACTTGATTTTTTAGGGACTGGTCATGATTTATGAGGGGATGGCGGTAGGGGAAATATGAATGGGGGCAATCATTTATTTCAAACAACGGTAGTGGGTCTCAAAAATAAGATCTTGCATAGGAGGGGGTGATATCTGGCTTGAAGTCAAGTAACAGTAAAAGGAGCATACAAGAGATGGGCCAAATTTTTAAGACAATTTCTGGTTGCATAGCAACACAACAAAAATCAGTTTTGAGTAATCCAAAGACTGCCAAGACTGCTAGTAGCTCCATCTAGTAATTATAAATAAATTTGTAAGTTCAAAACTGATCAAATTCATTTATAATTCAGGATACTAGAAATACAAAATCACCACTGAGAAGAAAGTCCTGATTTCCATAAGGTTAAACTTGAAATGTCTTCAGTTGATCAAATTAAATTTGATTTTAGAATTTACATTCAAAGATAGATGCATTATCCTAGATATCACACAACCTTTTAGAACTTTAAAATTGCAAGATTGCAGCTCACTATTTTAAAGGTCTCTCGATTACCTATATTTATTTTTAACTATTATATAAATATTACTGAGGATGTAACAGTTTAGGCCACTCCTTTGGGGGGTTATACTATTTGTACATACGAAAAGGGAGTTGGCAAACTTTTACCTTGCATGCTGTAGAGGTGGACTAAGGGTAAATTCTACACTATCTGAGAGAAATTTCCCCCATCTCCCTCATGAATAATGAAAGGCTTCTTAGTTTGTCATTATCACTTGTACATACTTACTTACATACTTTTTACAACCATCACTCCCCATACGGTGCTCTTCTGTGAGGTTCACTCCACACACACTACCACTACATTCTGTATTTACATCATACAACACTCACTCACATGTTGATTTTTACGGAGGGAGGAAAACCGGAGAACCCGGAGAAAAACCCTCGTGGCACAGGAGAGAACAACACATCAAACAAACTCAACTCACATATGATCCTGCCCAAGCCGGGGCTTGAACCCGCGACCATAGAGGTGAGAGGCGAGCGGACAAACCACTACATCACCCATTTCTTTCTTTTTTTCAATGCACAGTGAACATGATCCAGAAATTAATCCTTGGGTTCAGTTAATGCAGAAGATGATAAAATATGGAGATAATGGAGACAATTTTTTGGGGCTGTTGAAAAGCATTGACATCTCTACAGCTCTTGGACCACAGGTACATATTGGACAGCACTACTATTAAGAACATCAATTTCCTTTAGTATGAGCACTAAGGTGATACAACATTTGCAGTCAATCTAACCATGTTTTTTTCCCACAGTGCTGTAACCATGTGTTTAATGTTCTTCTGAACATCACCAGCTGTCCAGACCTTGTAGCGCTCAAGTTTGGTCTTTGGACTGGACACAAAGAATTGCATCATGCAGTAATTTCACGAATGACAAACTTAGTGGTAAATAGATAAGGAATATAATAGCATACCGTTATTATGTGACTCTCTGCTGTGATATGAGGGTGCTGAAGGGGTAAAATGGGAGCTGGGATTGGCCTTCTTCATGGGCTGGGAAATGGGATTTCATGCACTGGGACTGGGA
>WUCR03179335.1:0-15570 GCA_009858155.3 Phymanthus crucifer
AGAATGGATAATAGAGTAAGAAATAAAGGGAGAAGTGGGGTGGGGTGGGGTTTGGGAGGGGGGGGGAGGGGGGTTTTTTTGTGTTGGTGTGGGGGGGGGGGGGGGGGGGGGGGGGGGGGGGGGGCTTTGGTAAAATGCTCTAGGTTTTTACCTCCTAAATCTGCTACACAGGCCTGTTAGCACACAATCATTCTCAAGAGAGCAAAACAAAAGTCATGTCTGCCATGTTGGATGATATAAAAAAAGAACTCTTTGAAAATTCTTTTGTCAAGTTCAACCAACATGGCAGCCATAGGTGGGTGCCTAGGTTTTTTATATTGAAAAATTAAATTTCAAGGTATGATAAAAATTTCTTCATAAATGACAAGAACCCATTGCATTTACCAATATCTGAAAATTTGAGGCCAATTACTTCAAAATCTGGGCAAGCATTGCCAACTGGACAGAACCACACATACATGTACGTACATTTAAAGTAAATTTCCTAAAATTGTTACCCGGTAATATCTCCTAAACTGTAGAAAGAATCACTCTCAAATTTTCACGTATTGGTAAATGCAATGGGTTCTTGTCATTTATGTAGTCATTTATCATAGCTTGAAATTTTCTATACATTTTATTTCTCAATGTAAACAAGATACGTCATCAGGCGCCCAACTATTGCAAGTAATTTGGATCAACACAATGGAAGCCATGGCAGTTAGAGGAGTGCTACCATAAGGATGGGAGGGTGTAGACCCTACACAAAAATAGTAAGAGAATGGGATCAAGCACTGGTCTGTAAACTCTGAGCGCTTTTCATTATTTGTTGGAACTGGGCACTTGATATTATGGACAATTGTTAGGGACCATTTTTTTTATCAGGGAGGGGGATTTGCAATTTATTATGTCTACAGTAGTTTTCTTGCTTGCAAATGCTTTTCTCTTGGTTCTAATTTTCCTCCAATAAGAGTCAGCTTGCGATTCAAGTGTTGTGTTGGAAATAATTACAGAATGAAGTATGCTGTGGTTGATAAAACTTTGTCAACATTGTATCAGATGTATGATTGGGATCATCTGCCTCGTATATCTGATACAGTACATGGTGTTCATGATCCTTGTAAGCACTTTTTTCCTTGGAAGAAAATGAACTCCACAGTAAAATACAAAAACCAGTCTTGAATGTCAAATCCATGTTTATTGAAATAAAATCCAAAAGTGAGTAAAAAATATGAAAATAACAATGTGTATTTTGGTGCTGGAACCACTGCAGACTATTAATTACATGATACACTTATAAGCATATTTAGTACTAGCTACTGGAATCTAATTCTTTTCAATGTTTTCTGTTGTCTTTATCTGTTGTTGTTTCATGGGTTAATGAAGATCAATCTAGCTTATAAAAATGTGTGAAGTAATTTTGTGAGTATATTGTAGTTAATAACTGGTATAGAGTCGTTCTTGTATGAGTGGGAAACTTACCATGCTGTATCGTAACTGTACCAGCACAATTGTAATCTTGATATTATTATATTGTTATTAAAAACATTTGAAATTCGTGCCGTAACTGTAACATACTATAACTGCAAAAGATTCCCCTCATACAAAAAACGACTCCATTAATGACTGTCCAGGTATATAAATATTACAAAATGGATAATAATGAAACTTGTGACAGTAAGGCAAGAAGCAAGGCTTTTATATTATACAGCTTGAAAGTATATACAGTGTTTTAAACTTGTTTTAAACTTGTCCTTCAAAATTATTTAGTCTAGACAAAATTGATCTACCAATTATAAAAGAAAAACAATACAAAAGGGAAGACAATGAAAAAGTTCTTTTAAACATTATTACTTGTCAAATTCCAAAATTTAGAAAATTTCTGGGGGGGAGAGTTTAGAAAAAAATTGACAATCTATTCTCACTGAATGTTTGTTATTTTTTGCTTATTGTGAGGTATCATGTGTGTGATTTTTTTTCTTTTTGATCCTTAATCCTAACAGTTGTTTCCTATTGCCACTTGTCTGGTGTACTTGTCTGTCTACTGTATTGAAACTGTGCCTTCATTCAAATGCATAATATGCAGAGGGATTGGTAAATGCAAAATTAAACTGCCACAGAGGCATGCAACAGATGTGGGACCAACAATTCAAGTATCTTTAATCTAGGATGTTTTTAGGTAATGTAGGGCTTGGCAATAAGTGATACATGTAAGGAAATAAGGTAGAAAAAGCCTGGTTGCACTCTATGAGAGCAGAGAAAAATCTCTGACTCACATGAGACTTGAAACCCCTGTTTCACATATCTAGTGCTCTACCAACTGAGCTATAGAGCCAGCTGGAGTGATATTGTGAGTCCTGATGCTAAATTCAGCTACGTATAACTGTATCTACACTGTAAGAAGTGATTATGAAGGAATTCAATCTTATCTTAAATCCCAATCACAGACCTTCATTTACTGCTGCCAATCCAGCCTTTGTATTAAATAGGGTACTAATATATATAAAGGAATAAATTAAATAATTGACTGTATTTCTTCCCTGAACAAATGGTTCACTATACCCAGTCCTCCTCCCATACCAAACCGAACAAAATTATCCCCCACCAGTGGACCCAAGGCATAAAGGCCTGACTCACTACTGCATTCATAACTGAAAGGGTTGATGTCTATCGGATTTTTCTTGCTGTCCACTGGAAGTTTCTTTTCCATGCCAAGTGCATCCACTCCATTTAAGAATGACAGTTCTGGACTTGCACCAATAAGGATGAAAACATAGGAGACTTTTTTCTTGTACAGTGTACCATCAGATTTCCTCAGGACACACTCATGGTTTTTTCGGATCTCTACAAGTGTTGTCTTGGGAAGACATTCATATGAACCATCGAGAGCTTTGTCATGAGTACCTTTCATCATCTCTCGGATAAGATTGTATTCAGGGTAGACCGTTGGTGTGAGGTTGTTGAATATTATGTTGTGGTCATTTACTCCTCTGCGAACTGCATGAACGACAGGGATGCCTTTGCATAAGAGTGAAAGGATAGCGTCCCCAGCAGAGAGTCCAGCTCCAACTATCAAGCATGGATCTGGACATGACTCTACCATGTCCAAGGCCCCAAAGAGATTTTCTAAGTCTTCCATTTGATGATAAACAAACTTGTGTCGTTCTCCAGGAATACCCAGAGTCTTTGGAACACTGTTACCAGTAGCAAGCACTACATTGTGTGCCTTGATGGCGAATGGACTAAGTTCACCTGGGTAATTTCCTCTGAGGCCATGAATCTCCCATACTCCTTCACTACCATGCTTTACAGATAAGACCTTCGAGTCACTGGAGACATAGTTTCCCAAGCTCATCTTGTCAACATAGTCCTTGTAATACTGAGCTATATGGCTGGTAGTTGCTCGATCATAGCTATTCCCAGGACTTGCAACATTGTTCTTAATTAAAGTACAAGGTTTGCGCACTGTTTCATGTCGATGTTCTCTCAACCAGTCCTGAAATTCCAACCCTGGCAGCTCTAGCCAGTTGTTAAGGCTTAGTGTCAATTGAGAGCCATGCATGTTATGCCAGCTCCCCCCTGGAGGGCCACACCCAAGGACCAAGTGCTTGATGCTGTGAGAAGGGTCATAAATCCATTTGAGACAAGAGCCTTGTTCAAGTCCAAGATCTGTGTTGGGTCGCTGAAGTTGGTCGAAGAGAAGAGCAACTGGATTGAAAGACCTGCCCTCCAAACCTTCACTTAAGTAATCCAAATCCTGAAATAAAAACACTTTACATGTCATACTATTTAACTTCAGTTTGACCTAAGGAGTTTGCAATAACCATATGTGCATCTTGAACCATTTAATCATTCTCCAAGATGGATGGTCACTGACTATGGAATTTGAACTCACATCTTGGGTGTTCTAGTCTGACACATCCACCACCACAAGGACTGACCACACTGGCAGCTGACCATTATGTGACCACAATATTTTTTGTTTTCATTGAATGTATTATCACCTATCCCACACTCATCTTCCTCACTGTATGTAATTAATTCCACAGAAAGGTCAGGTATGTCATTAATTAAACAAACTTTGTACTTACCTGCTCAATGAGTGATTTTGAAGGATCCTCACACAGTTTTTGATTCAGGATAGGGTCAGGATGTTGGTTTGGTATGTAATACGGCCAGTTTCCTGCCAACATGTATGAGAGTGACAATGCATTGGGACCATTTCCTGGAGATAATAAAAAGCATTATAATTATGTGCATGAATCATTTAAAATGTAAAAACAAAGAAATACGCCAGGAGGTAAAACTCATGTGGTGTGTATTATGAGAACAGCAAACCAAATACCGGTAATAGAGCTATCACCTGAGCTTCTATTCATGTGAAGTGGCAGGGGGTGGAATGATGTGAAAAGAAAACAAGTCAGAGGCATAGCTCCTGAACATTGATGTGAATCCCTAGAGTATATATCATACACGAAATACACATGGGAAAATCAAAAAATGAATACAACTCAAATAATAATCTTGAATATCTTGGCAAAGTCATTAACATGAAAGACTTAGGTCAGACTGTATGCCTCACGTGAGATTGCACAGCCTGACTTGGGAAACAAAACGTTCAAGAAATTCATGCCATACTAGCTAAATTCTAGAAATTTAAGTCTCCAAGTTAAAGATCTCCAATATTTTCTAAACATCTCAGTTATATACCATACCTATTACAATGACATCAAAATCTTCAATTTCTTCATATCTCTGACTCATTTCAAATCAAACTGTGTAACCTGCAAATAAAGGAGAAATTTTAAATACTCATAATTACTAAGTCTAAATGCATGCAGAACTTGATTAAAATCCTCTATTTTAATTAAGAGATATCAAATCTTTTGTGAATTTTTTACTAGTAGAGTGATAGGAAAAATTTCACTTAGTTAAAGCAAATGGTTTGTTGGATATTTTTATAATTAAGTTGAAGAAGGTAAACTTATCTGGATTTTGATATATCAGCTATTTTTGAACTAAATTGAAATTATTAGATATAACAATTCTTTGACGTCACATACAGGGGTCTTTGTTTGTCTTGACTTTGATTTTTAATCTCTTGAACCCAACATTATTTTTTCAATATCCTGAGGATAAAAACCTATTTTTGAGCTGTATTTCAAAGTGCTTTATCGGGTCTACACATACTGCTCAAAGAGTGGAATTCCAGACATTTTAAAAATGTGACGTGCATGATATTGGTTGCTTCTGTGTACCGTAGCACACAAAAGATGTCATATCCTTCAAACAAAAGGCAATAAAAATGGATTCGTAAAGACCAGCTATTGACAATAGGTTGTAGTAAATGCAAAAAGACCCATGATATTGGCCTTATATTACATGGTTTGTATCCAAAAAGTATGCACAACACGTTTCACAAACTTTTTTTGTTTTTCAAAGGATATATGGTCAAGTTATGGAATACAGAAATGGTTATAAACGATATTTGTCTGTGTGTGTACTGTATGTGAGCTTTGCATGTGCAACTGTGTTTTCTGTTTCATCTATCAATGGTTTATCTCGATATGCAACTACACCCTTGCATACTGTGAACCCTCTAGCTATGCTCTCATAACAAAAGGTTTTTTATTTGCATACCACCGTAAGAAAAAATATCATGCTCAGCCAATCAGATAGCAGTATTCAATGTTGATGTACAATGATCCGCATCTGTCATGCATTCGTGTGTATCTCGGTCCAAACATGGATGTTTTTTGCAGAGTCATGGTCTCGGAGGAGTTTACGTAACAGCCCAGTAGAATCTTCGAAACAAATACATTTGCGATGAAAAAACGTAAGATCCCAGGGGAGGAAAAGGAAATATCACATTTACTGTATGTAATAGTTTCCGTTATGCATAATTTTGAGATCTCTTTTCATCCTTTGACCGTAACAAGATCTACGTGAACGGTCCGTGAGCTGTGATCTAAGATCACACAGGCTGCCAACAACGGACAAGAACATTCACTATTAAAGTTCAGATAATCCTGGATGTTTAATTGTCATTCGCCAAACCTCATGTCCGAAGAGGATACGTTATCGATAGCTCGGCTTATGAAGTAAAAACTATAGATATCAATATTCGTGGCAAGCGCGGGCGATCAAACATTTGAAAACACTTACAGTAACCACCGTAGAAGACAAGACCCTAATACCCGATAAAAACCCTTAATATATTGACCCTTGGAGCCATCACGAAGCTTTTGAAGAAGTGAGCTAACTAACAAATGTGAGATATTTATAAATGGTTCAAATGTGTCGAATAGACCAGCTTGACCTCCGTCAATTTTTGGGGGGGACATCTTCAAGGAAATGATCCTTAGACAAAGCATGAATCGCGCGATGGTTTTCACTTTAATGATTATGCAAGATGCAGGTCAGGTCTAAAAACTTTGTCCCATTAATAACACGCTCGATGCAGAATTCCGTCAGAATTGATTTCTTTTCGCTGAGAGCACACGATCGATTCACTGACTCACCTGCCTTGTACAGCCGGCTAGAGACCAATGATCTGATAGACACGATCTGGATGGGTTGATAACGTATTTACGACTGGATTCTATTCAAAGATAGTTCAAAATTAATGCCAAAACATCGTCAAGTCCGGTGAATGTCGACTAACAGCTGAAAACGCTGTAAATACGACAAGAAGAACCTTCCACGGCGTGTTTGATGGAAGAACTGGTGAAAAGAAACTTTGCTCGTGAACATTGATCCATGGAAGCAGTCAAGCAGGGATCGATCGACCAATCAGTGCTTCGTGGTCTGGCGAACCCTAACACGTGACTCATCCGCCGGCGAACGTTCCACGAATCCAGTCTAGCAAGAATAGCCCCCTTCCGATACACGGACAAAGCAATTCAAAACGAGGCCCAGGGGAAAACAAAAGAATATATTAGGTTTTTACAGCTATTCTAATATGTTAGAATTTAATAAGAAATGCATGGTTGTAGGGACAGTTGCCGATATTTGTCCCTAGGCCATACATTTCTTTGTAAATTCTACCATATTAGGCTGTAAAACTTTCAATCTTGAACCAATAACACCAAACTTCGGGATTTTGCAAAGCTCGATCTGCTCTTTCTTACTATGTGAGTCTTGTCTTGACATTCGCATCAAAATTAAGAACTCGTTCCCACTCCTCACGGTATGGAATTGGCTGTTTTATGAGCTTGGTTTTGACCCCCACAGTGTAGGCTTATTTACACAATGAAAACTCTAATCATGCGATCCAACATTTTCACTGTTTTTGGAAGAATATATGGTCATATACTTGATGCCAAAGCGCGTGCAACTACCTTGGTTTAAAAAAATGTTTTGAAATCAACATAGTTTTAGTTTCTAGTATACATTGAGCCACGCCTCAATGAAATACAACAACGTTTTTGGCATATTTCTTTCATATGGTTTCTAAGTTGATTTCAAGTGAAAGAAATTACAAAATGACTAAAAATACAATAGAACATTTCCTTTGCCAAATTCTTCTTTAGCCTGAACATATATGAACTGGAACATGCCGAGTCGTTTTTTGTCCTCTCTAATATTTCTCGAAACTTCAAATTAAACTATTGATCATAAATAAATTATTAATTTAATTTACACTAATTCTGCTACATATTAAAACAGACCAATCAGATTGAGGCAGGGATGTTATTGTTCGTAATGATTTTGGAATATGGATCGATAAAAATAGGGATTTTTTTATAACACATAGGTTATCGGAGAATTATACATTTTTGTACTAGTTCATGTGACACTCAAATGATTTTCTCCTATAAATGCCATGTCAGTGCTGCCTAAGGATAAAGGGCATTTAAGTCAACAGAATTTTGACAAATTTTATCAGAAAAATTTCATCAAGTGTTATCAAATTTGAGATCAAGAGCTTTCCTACCCCACCCAAAATTTATCGGTTTTCTTCTACTAATACAGATCACTAATTTCATATTGATGCACTCTTAACATTCTATTATGTTGAAGTTTTTTCATAATATAAATAGAATATGTAGCCTGTGGTTGGTCTAGCGGTCGCTGATCTATCTATTATTCAATTGAAAGGTAACCGGTGATTAACAATTAACACACTCGTAGTATCGTACAGTACATTTAGCCCATCGTGGAGAACAAGACATTTACAGAGCAATATTTTCATGAGAACGCCATGTGTTTGAAGTCTATAGTAACAACGTACTGAGCTAGAAACGTTTAAAATACTAAAAACGAAAAAAAAAAAAAAGAAAGAAAGAAAATAAAAGCAAATGGTGATTATCAAGGAATCGTAGATACGAGCCCTGTAGAAATGGTAATTGTGATGAAGATAAGGATTTTCGAATCCTCCTAGTACTTGTGCACTTTCACTCGATAGTTTTTTCCGCCACGTTAGCCAATTATTTTGCTATCACTCGAACAAGTACTTATCGATATCTGACCGGTGGGGGTGGGTCAAAGCATGAACACACACAGATAACTCAACACATCGAGTGAGTCTAGTTTAGCTTATCAGATTTGAAGGAGAAATGACTTCCGAACAACAGAGAGAATAGTTTTCTGGATGTAAGGGAGAGCTGCGATATGCAGTGCGCGCACGCAAACTTCCCGCGCATTAGAAAACAATGTTACACTTTTTCGGTAACTAACATTTTTACTTATGCTTGGGTACTGCCGAGTGTATCCGCTTGCTTACTAGTGAACTCTTGCGTAAGTTTCCCTATTTTGCAGTGATCTTATAATCAAATAGCGTCATACAAAACAACATATAGAACTTTTTCTTGAATGAATATTCAATTGCTGCGCCTTGAATTGCATGAATTCGCCATATATTTCTATATGCTTAAATGCGCGTTTTTTGGAATGCATCTATTTCGAAGGCATACACCCATGAAATGTTCAAAAGGCAGAAATAAACTTTTTCATTTTCTTACAACGAGAAAATGAACGACTCGAATATAGTACTATCGACTTCAGCGCAATTGTCCCTATAAGTTAACAGGTTTAAAACCGGTTTATAAGAGCCGCGTTCATTGATAAAAAGTCGCGTAAAATTTTTGGAAACGTTTTGAATAATGGTGAATTCTATTTATTGTACCTTATAGCAGAGTGCTTGTCGAGGTTGATTGTGGCAATGTTTACATCTCGTTCAGGTTGATACCAACTGAGAGTCTTCGCTAGTGCTTTCTTCTTCGTAACCTCATCTGCTCGTGTCCCACTCGTGCGCCACTACGTAGGTCACCGTGCACGCCTGTCTTAGTAGAACAAAGTACATCATCCCATATGAATATTTATATCAACATATTAAGAAGTTCATTTTCCATGGAATTTTGCCAGAATGAAGAAACCAATTAAAGGTTTTCAAGGCTTGGGCTGGCTTAGTTTTCTCTTGCTGGTGGTAAATCGTCATTAGTGCATAAACAAACAGGTACCAGGAAGGAAGAGAATGTCTAAGATTTCTTATGAATTCTCTATCTCTTTGAAGAAAACTGTAACACAAAGACAACATGGTGAGGTTGTAAGATAGTAGTCATAATAGGTGATTCGACAATTGTGAGAAAGGCTTTTGTTTTGAGTATTCAGAAATAAAGTCGTCAGATTGTTGTAAGGTATTCATGGTTCTTCGCATGCACTATTGCACTCCCCATCAATTCTCTGTCTTATTAAGTGACAGGCAATAGCCCAATTGTTTGCATTGAGTTGTTTTCTATTTATCATTTTCAAAACCTTTTCAGTTTGCTCGGTATTGAGGTGAGAATATTGACGAGAGTGACTGTGCATGCTGTGAAAATACTGGGAGAGAAAATGGTGGAAACAAAGATGGCGCAAAAAGAAATCTTTGTAAAAAATACTTAATTTCTTTAAGTTCGACTACTTTTGATAGTGATCATTAGCTTTCATTTTCGAGGTATTTTAGGTATAATAAATAACGATGACATATAATTTTTTTTGAGTTGTGCTTACACTTATTTCTTCCCGAATTAAATGCGCTTTGCGCTGAAACGAGAAATTAATTGAGCGATATTTATTCAAGGTATCCGTTGATTGATTTGAACCTTCGAGTAAACGCTGGAAGCATATCGTTAAATACTCTTGAAAATTGTGAAGTACTATCAGGCATATGAATGTCATGCGCGCTATTGAATGTTATTTGGAAAATTTGTCTTACATTTCGATTCTTCGTTTTACAGTTTTTAGGGGGGAAAGAAAGAAGAAAGAAAAAATGAATGAAAGAAAGAAAGGAGGACTAAAGAAAGGAAAGAAAGAGAGGAAGGAAGGAAGGAAGGGACGAAGAAAAGGAAAAAGAGGGAATAGGAAAAGAGATTATACTGTAAAAGAGTAAAAGGAAGAAAAATAAACGCATGAAATAAAAGATTGAAAACTTTTCTGCCAAGTAATAATGCAAATCATCAGCACAAATGATTATTAAAAAAGGGTTTAAAATTTCTTTTATTCCCATTCATTTATTCATTTATTCTTTTCACGACCATTTGGAAAAATATGTCTGAGCCTGCAAATTGGTGAGAGCGGATTTACGTTTCAGTCCCAGTCTTCCAGACGTGTACTCGTCCACAACATTTGGCTTCCAGAAGTTTGACATTTCGACTTTCTTCAATTTTTACATCAAAATACTCCTCATCCAAGCAGTTTGAGACGTTCTATTGCTTCAACAATTTCTCTGAAATGCAGTCTTTCGTTGAGACAGAAATCAAGACGTTTTATCGGACTACAGTGCTTTGCGAACCTCCGATAAAAAACCCCTTCAAACATCGTTTGCATTTGACGTGGAGAAAAAAGATCGAGGTAAAATGTCTTTATAATCTTTGCTTTCTTTGTTATGCAATTTCAGCCCTGTTTGTAACGAAAAAATATACTTGAACCAAGCTCAGATTTGAGGTTATTCAGTATATAGCGTTCATAAATTTTAATTGTTCAGAGTGCGAGCCTTTTTAGAAGAAGAGTTTGCAGGTTTCTTGATTATTTTTAGAGCTGATTTAACACTAGATAAACGCAGAATTCCTTGAATTTTAACTCATTTATTGACTATCCTGTTGAGTGAGGTTTAAAGTTGTAGAGTTATTAGGCTTTATGTTTCTATGAAGGATTCGAAACGCTTATTTTTATGCAATTAAAAATGGCTTTCAGCAAAAAATCAATCATCATTATAATTGCCTTTACCTCAGCTAAACCTTTTGTTATGTTGAATATTTATGTGTCTTAATTCATTTGTTAATCAACTAATATGTTTTAAAATCTTCTATTAAACAAAATCCCTTTTTGCTTATTATGTTTTAAAATATTTTTTCTTAATATTTTCTTTTCATTTTTACCAGGTCTAGAAAAATGTTTTTGCATTTGATATGAATAACTTTATTTCTCACCTATTTCTTTCATTATTTATGACTCTAATTTGCATTCTGACATTTTTAAGTTCTATGGATATAACTTAAATCTTGTTGGCAAAGTCATAAAATGTCATTAAAGTCTGGATAACTGACAAGCATACCTGGAAGAATTTTAATTAAATTTCTCACTGTTCTCAGAGGAGGTCAGCTGTCCAAGGGTTGGGGAAGCATTTGATGGTGGAAACTGTTTCTCATTATCTGAGCTTGCAAAACCTCAACTTGAATTGTCTGGAGGAAAAGTGAGGTCAGGGCAAAATAGTCCAAAATGCCTCACTGCCAGTGGAAAAATTCTCATATAATTTTGCTATTTTTTTTGAATGGATTGAATATATTATATTTCAGTTAAG
This sequence comes from Phymanthus crucifer, assembly GCA_009858155.3. Taxonomy (NCBI): domain Eukaryota; kingdom Metazoa; phylum Cnidaria; class Anthozoa; order Actiniaria; family Phymanthidae; genus Phymanthus; species Phymanthus crucifer. The sequence continues at coordinate 11,762 of WUCR03179335.1, forward strand.
CTTAATATGGCTAAAAAATATTCCAAATGGATTATTGCTATACGGTCATTAAAGCTAATTTATTCATTCATTTTATTATTTGTTTTGTCAGTTATCTTTTACTTAAAGGATCTTTTACTTAAATATTTTGCAAGAAAAGAAAATTTTCATATTGCATTCACTGCTTAATTACATATAATTAGAATTATATCTTCAAAAAGTAATCTTTTCCTATGTAATTAATTGAGCTCCCAGCACAGACTTTTAGTAGCATTCTGTTTCATTACAGGCTTCTTAGATATCACTTTCCTTGCTTGTTGTGTTTACTAATCACACACTCCTTTTAAGTATCTGACTATTTGTGAACATGACTTAAACTCACATTTATATTTTTATGGAAGTAAGAAAACAAGAAACCCCCTGTTCATAATATGTTATTGTGATAATATATGCATCAAATAAATTCAACACGAATACTTGCTGGCATGAGACTCAGATTTAAGCACCTCACATCACAGCCTAATATCAATAAAATCTGACCATCCATGCCACCCATAGCATATCATCTTGTGCCACATGAATCTACCAAAGACATTTCCTCATACATGTATTTATGAAGTTGGTATCATGTGAGAAATAGGCTAGGACAGGTCACTTGAAAAAATTCATTGCCTAAGAAAGATGTTCTGTCTGCCCCCTCCACCCCTTGAGATTCCAGCTAAAAAACTCTTTTGTTTTCTTTCAGCTATTTCTGGGTTTCTTGTTCATATTTCCCATCCGTTTTCCCATTTTTCTTCTTGTTTTCCTGTCTGTGCTTTTTTGGAGTCTGGTCATATCCTATGGTATGGATGTGTATGAGTATAAAACACCTCTTCCAACATGGAAACGGTAATGAAGTCATGATTAATTAAATGTTATATTAATAAATTAATTAATTGTCGGCAATAGTCTAAATTTCAAATTAAATTATTTTTATCAATATCTACGTACATCTCTATATTTTTATATTAAATGATGTTTTATTATTTAAAATCCCTGTTTTAAAATTTAAGTTAACCTTGAGTAACATATTATGCAAGACTTAATCTAAGCAACTCAAGTGTTGTTTAAAATATATATTAATGGATTTTAAAATAATTTGTTATTATTTAAATTGTTTTTTTTCATTTAAACATTGATTTGAGATAATAAATTTAAATTCAGTTGGAATAATACTTCTAATCCTTCTAGTCAATAATAACTTGATGTTTTAAGATTCCAAGATGGTGAGTTTGGATACATATCCTTTGGGGCTGGGAAGCTAGGGATGGTAGGGAGTGTATGTCAGGGAGGGAAAGTTGAAGGTCTAACAGCATAATGAGAGCACAAGTCCCCCCTGATCAGCACACTAAGAATCAAGAGACTCCAGTGGCAGCTACATTTCAAGCTCGAGAATCTTGGATCACAAGTTGAAACTTTTTGTGAAAAATATTGCTTATAACAAAACCTGGCAAGCAGTTGTTTCTTTGTAAATTATGTATAAGACTGATATTAGGTCTATTAGGCGTTATCAAGTATACACCAATTTCAAAAAAAGATTGTCATCGCTAAAGGCGATCAGGCCATAGGTCATTCGATGTTCCAAGAATAACTGGTACCCCTTGTTTTTTTGTTTTTTATGAGTTTTGAGAGATCCAAATTTGTTTGCAGCCTGAAAGAACTTTATTAAAGGCTTTGAATATTTGTGGTTATTTTCATATTATTTTGTCTTAGAATTGAATATCGCCTATCACTTTTGGCATTGGTAACCTATTTTGAAATACCGGTAGGTGTATAAAAGAAAAATTTTCCTAATTTTCTTTTCGCCTTTATAAATGAACAAAATATAGAAAGCTCAAGAAAGTTTTGCAGCTGCAGACCAGATTGCTGCTTTATTTAAGTGGCTTCCATAAAGTGCGAATCAAAGGACAGTTAGCCTCCCCAGAAGAAGCTCCCATCTGTGTGTTTGCACCTCATTCATCATTCATGGATACTTTGTTGATGAGTGTAGTGGAAAAGGTACCATCTGGGTTATCAAAGATAGAAAACCTACAAAGCCCTATTACTGCATGTGAGTACAAGCATGGCATCTTTCTAACGCACTATAAATTCCATTTGGAAGTATTGAACTCATAGATAGGGGTAACTACTTACAGAGAAATATATTCAAGTATATTCGAGACTTGGAATTCTTAGGTAGTTTCTGTGACAGTTGAAATAACCCAGTATCCCTATTTCTGTTCCATTTTCCCATTTTTCTTCTTTTTCATTCTGCAATGTTATACTGCCACCCAGTTGGCTCACCAGTTGGTTGAGCCCAAGACTTGCATGCATAAGGAACAGATTTGATACCTGTGGACCAGACCTTTCACTTGGGGGGTTCTAGAATAAAAGAGAAGGTGATTCCTTTGTATTAGTTTTTCAAAGAGTTAGATGTGGCTGGATGACCACTAAGAATGGCAGTCCCTACACAAATAATAACAAATGTTTCCCTTCCAATTTTACTCAACATATTTTTTGATACTGATTAGTCTGTTATTATTGGTTTTTTCTAGCCCTTCTGATGGCAGTAGAGTCAATTGGTGTCAGAAGAGAGTGTCCTAAATCAAGATTTCAGTCCCTTGAGGAAGTCAAATACAGGACATTGACTACAAGGGGGCAGTGGCCTCATCTACTCATATGCCCTGAAGGTATCATTATGTCAATCTTAATTGTAAATTATTTTATCGAAATTACACCTTAATGACCTAATAAAACCTACCTATGGACACCCTACCAACACCCTACTGACACCCTACCAACACCCTACTGGCACCCTACCAGCACCCTACTGACACCCTGCCAACACCCTACTGACACCCTACCAACACCCTACTGACAACCTACCAAGACCCTACTGACACCCTACTGACAACCTACCAACACCCTACTGACACCCGACCACACCCCACTGCCATCCTACTGACAACTTACCAACATCCTATAGTGACACCCTACTGACACCCTACCAACACCCTACTGACACCTTTCCAACACCCTACTGACATCCTACCAACACCCTACTAACAACCTACCAGCACCCTGCTAACACCCTACCAATAGCCCACTGACATTCTACCAACACCCTACTGACAACCTACCAACACCCTACTGACAACCTACCAATACCCTACTGACACCCTACCGACACGCTAGTGACAACCTACCAATACCCTACTGACAACCTACCAATACCCTACTGACAACCTACCGACACCCTACTGACAACCTACCAACACCCTACTGACAACCTACCAATACCCTACTGACACCCTACCAACACGCTAGTGACACCCTACCCTACCTTGCCTGCCAGCTTCTTTTGATCTTCCCTACTGGTAACAAGATATTGTTATTGTTTCATATTTTGAGAGACTTGAAATTGGTTTCTGATTAATTAATGTTTTCTTTAATTATTAGGAACATGTACCAATCGAAGTGCTCTTATTAGATTCAAAGCAGGTAAATATATGACCAACTTTACTTGTTTACTGCTGGCATGCTACATACATTGCTTGTGCTTCCCATTACAAGCACATTTATCCATCTCATGGGAGTGTGGTTTCATTCTGTAACAGGAGCATTCATACCTGGTTGTCCACTTCAGCCAATCTGTGTCAAATACATCAGCAAACCGGTGAGTACTAGGTCAAGTCATGTCAACCCCTGCACTGTCAAAGCCTGTTACTCAAAAATAACTAGACCCTGTGTCCAGGGTGAACTCGTGCCCTAGGGCTTCTGCTGCTGTGTTAAGCTTGGTACTGTAGAGAATG